>JASANE010011076.1:0-40340 GCA_030248225.1 Trileptium ribeirensis
AAAACAAAGATCTTTCAGGCAAGTGGTTGTGAAATCTAAGGTAGATCAATGCGGGGTGTGTAGGCAGAGGGTGATGGCGAATGCGGTTCAGTGTATTGATTGCCAAAAATGGATTCATGCAAGGTGTGTAAGAGTACGAAGAGTGACCAGGAAGATGGAATTGAGGGCGGTATGCCAGAAGTATAGGAATGCAGATGAAGTGGAAGGCATTAGTAATATTGAGAAGGTCGATTGGTTCTGTTACCTAGGTGACATAATTAAAAGTGGTGGAGGTTGTGAGGTGTCATTGGTAAAAAGATGCCAGTGCGGATGGAAGAAATTTAATGCGCTTTCATCATTGCTATGCGGTAGAAGGTTCTTCATGAACATGAAAGGCAATATCTACAAGGCTTGTGTTAGGTCAGCAATGGTGTATGGTGCGGAAACGTGGTGTATAACAACTACTGAGGATCAAATTATGAGAAGAACGGAACGAGCCATGATTAGGAGAATGTGTGGGGTTAAACGTGTTGATAGGAAGAACACCAAAGAGTTGATAAAACGCTTAGGCCTGAGAGAGAACATCGTGCAGAAATGAAAAGGAGTGCTATGAGATGGCTGTGGCATGTGCTAAGGGACCATCAAGAGCCACTGGCCAGGGCATGGAGACTGGAGGTGGATGGTAGAAGGGGAAGAGGAAGACCTATGATGACGTGGAAAGAGATGGTGCTGCGTGACTGCCAGAGAGTTGGGCTTAATGTCCAAGACGCAACGGATTGCAAAAAGTGGAGGAATGCGGTGAAGTCATGGGGTGAACGTTATTGACGTCTTGGAAAAGCGAAAACATTGACGTTAATAAATGATGATGATGATATGGAAGACGAGCTTCTAGTGTTTTGAATGGGTTTTTAGCCTTATAGGGGTTTTAGGAGGGTATAAAAATCAAAGACAGTATGTTACATGTGAATACAGAAAATGACAAGTTATAAATAAAACACGCTTCCGTTTCTTCCTCGCGTGCGAGATATTAGTGCACGTTTTAAGTAATTATGGAAAAATTCTCTTAGAGAAAAGCTTATCTATCACACTAAGAAATTCATTCAGTAAAATTTTACTTTTTTAATTTTTTTATTTTATAAATTTGTGTTTTAACCGTAGTTGTAGTTTCATCAATTTTTGCTAATTTGGTGCAATTTTTGCCCCACTTCATCCGAAAAATTTTCGCGTGTCTTCGTTTGGAGCCTTCGGTGGCTAAATTTAGCCCGAGCAGTAGTTTGACGCTTATTCGGTGTAACCCTAGCTACTCTATCGACACCTATGGTTTTAACGTCGAAAACCGTTGCTCTAAAAATAATGCAATGCTTCGTATTTGTAGCTCGCGATTGCATAATTATGCTGAGATCAACTTGTATCTCCGTTTTGACTTCTGTTAATTTGGAAAAGCCACTAATAAGGACTTTTTCGTTGTTTGGTACCATGTTCAAGCATATATTGGTCTGAAAGTTATGCTGATGGATTCGCGATATGTATATTATTTATGTGACACGAAAAAATGGAAATTATATAATGTATGCCTCAATATCATGTGTTGCAACATAAATCCATTTTTACATTCAAGTTATAAGCGTAATAGATGATACAGAAACAATTTTTACTAGGTCGGTCTAGCGCAAACGATTTAAGTTATTTCTATTTATTAACAATATTTTATATACAATGTGTTGTATTGCGTAGTACAATCCCTCATCATATTGTGCCATTATTTAGGAAAGAAATAAAAAGGTTTATTACTTTTAAGTCATGGTTGTTCAAGGTCCGACTGTGTAGGGTTTTAAATTTTTGAAATTTTTAGGAGCTCTAAAATTTTCCCATTTTTGCTAAAATTTTCATCAATTTTTGCCAATTTGCGATAAATTTGAAATTTTCATATTTTTACCACAAGTGTTGCCAATATTTTGCAAAAATTTCCATGGAAGTTGGGTAGATTTGGCTTGAGGTTCCGATCTACTACCTCCCCTATTGACCTGATACGTTAAGTCATTGACACTCATTGTAATGTATACACGTTGTTCATTTAGATAGTATAATATAGTATAACGTCTGTATTTTAGAAGCTTGGTTTTCGCGACGATATTGGCTACCAAACACTCTTATACGGCAGTGAGGCAGACATCCGCGCGATATTGATGTTTGTTATAGAACGGTTGCCAAAAAGATCTGATGCCGCGTCGCCGTCGCATGCACCATCGTTGAGTAAGCTTGAGTTTGGTAATATTTATAGATTTCTTCACAAATTTTTGAAATTTTCTTGCGTTTTTTGTATTTGTTTGATTTGTATGTTTTCGCTTTCTCGTTAATTGTTCGGTGAGCGATGGCAGCAAGCATATATTTTCATGCGTACTAATAAATTTTACTGGGGCTGTAAATTTTATATTCATGTCAGCATTTATTAAGGATATCATGGGACCTTTTGTATATGATAACCTTTTGTCTGGCCCGTGGCAGAGGTTTTAAATTGATAGTCTTTCAATTTTGTGACCTAGGCGTAACACGCTTTCAGGTAATATCTCAAAACCCAGGCTTCATATCGAACAATCCCCATAATATGATATTATCTTTTATGTTCCACAATATTGTTGAGGAACAGTTTTTGTTAGAATTACAGGTAAGCTAATTAAGGCACCAAATAATGTCTGTGGAGGACCCCATTATGTCACTGTTTTGAGATTATATATGTCAGTAATTATCATAAAGCCCAGTTGTTTATTCGAACCCGGGCTACGATAAATTATCCTTCCATTTCTCCGGGTTCCGTAAATCGAATAACATACGTGCGAAAATGACCGATTGCGAGGACGCCACCTGTGGTTCCAGTTATCGCTCTGGAATTCGTACGTTTTAAAAGTTGGGAAACACAGATCGAAACCGTCCCGCTGTTTACAATGAGCATTGTCATTTTAAAACTCACATGAAGCCGCACACAGCAGGATGTCTTGGAAAATGATCAACCATAAAACGACGGCTTTCGAGACCAGTGGTGTCAGGTGATATCATATGGTCACTGTAAAAGGCTTTCGAGAGTGATCTATGTTCGGTTTTAGAATGGTACTGTGAACCGTGGAACCTTACCGCCTTCAACAGCCATGCGTGATTTCATGGATTTACATAACGCTATAATTGTTTAACTTGCTATTATAACGGCTTCGAGGTTGCTCACTGGGCTTTCGCTACGCCTTAATCCTGCCTTGGAAGAACGATAGGCACCCGGGTGAGGCAACTTAAGGGCAGGCAGAAGTGCGAATTTTTGCTATTTTGGTGTAAACTTTCTGGAATTATATGGCAAACGTGATTGTACCAGCACAGGTATTGCTAAATGTTAGAAAAGGACAAGCTTTAGTTTATTTTAGTTTCCGAAGTACTATGTTAAGCCAACAAACAAATTGTGGTTTACAATTCCATATCCAAGATTTCAGAATTCCTGATGCAACACAAAATTCCGTGGAATGGTGGCGAGCCTGGGCGGGGTTACTTCTGGTATGCAACCCAAACAGCGAGAACCTAGCTTAAAACGATTACGTGATTCATTTAAACGTATATGTGACCGACGTGCCCTTTTTGAGTGTTATTGTATGCCCTGGATACCCACCTCAATAAACCATACATAATTTCGTGGTATTCAATCTAATGCTAAGTTTAAGCGTTTATGAATCTATGCGTGTCGTCTGCTGGTATTGTAGTTTTGTACGCTGCACGGCTAAGTCAATATGGGTTTTAAATGGGCCTGTAACCGGCATACGCCATAAGGGGATATATCTTTTTAACTAGTCAGCAATATATCTGACATTTCGCTCTTTTTATTAGTTGATGCTCCATGTTGTTGTGTACGCTGCGTTGGTATTGTCGTTAATTATGTTTCAGAGTTACTTCTAAATTGATTTAAATTGTACCACGAGATCTTCACTCTTCGTTGGCAGAATCCTAGGGTAGTTTGATTACTGCTGACGTAAATTAGATTTTCATCGCTCAGAGTTCACATCACAATGGGCATGAGGCAAGCTACTAGCATAAAAATACGTTGTTTTTTATATGAGTTGTTTTTGTTGAATTTATGGATCTTATTTCTTGACTGACTTATAAACTGTCCAGTTTAGCCATAAATTTAAAATGTTTTGTTACAGTTATTTTATTCAAAGCATTTTATTTGCTTCTGTACATTTAACTAACATAAACTGCAAATATAAATGTGCTTGCTTCCTCACGAACGTTAAATTTTTGGAACAAGCTTGCACTCCAAATTAAATACGTTCTGTATTTGGATATCAATCTCTTATCGTTGGTTTGTTTTACTTGTTGTTTTCGGTTAGTTATGAAATTTATATTTCAACGACTTTTATTGGTTCGTATTAAAGGTCACTGCAAGGCGGTATTTCGGTATAGATGTTATAACTGTTGAACAATTTTCTTTAGAGATATTGCAAGGCAAACAACACCACTTCATCCATGCTTGACTCGGATTTCTTAATACATTAATTTACGGTTTTCTCCAGCACTTTCTTTGAGGTTTTAGGCGGCCGTGAAAGAGTAAAGCGATTGGCTGCACAACATGTACGGCAAGTCTTACAGCAACCGTGGAGACCGTGGTTCTTGACAACGCTTATAGAAAAGGTATCAATTCTATAGTGAACGTGGACAGTTTGTCATAAATACTATTTTAAGTAATCACCTGCATATTTACCGCAAATGAGAGTTTTTTGAATATTTTTTCTGTTGTTTTCACTTATCGTCACTATTTTGACCTCTGCAATTGTTTAACTTTTTTGAATCAGGGTATAAATTGGGGGAGTCGCCAGGCTTCGAATTAAATTCAATAATTTCAAAATTTAATGTTTTTGACGAAAAACGCTAAAATTAATGTATGACTTCAGAAATAGTGAAAAACGTCTCTACTGAGGGAACGAGCAACTGTTAACCCAGTTTTTACTCAAACCAATCAAATTTTTAACTTCAAGAAAGGCGTTTTTGTAAAAAAATTGTCATGTTTTATGGCAGCTGAGGATGTTTTTACGGAGAATATTTACTTAATCAAATTTTAACTTCAAGAAAGGGTTTTGTAAAAACTCTGATGCTCGACTGTAACTTATTTTGTTTTAGACGAGTTTGCTTTGCGTGTACATCTGCTATTTCTGACTTATGTTTCACCTATTTATTATGTACACGTGATAAACATTTGCACCGATTTCCTCCAATTTTCCCTATTTCATCCATTTTTTGCTCATTATCCCCCAATTTTTGCATATTTTTTGCAGAATTGTGCGTTTGCCTTTGGCGGGGAAGGGTAGTTTGCGGAACCTTAGGGTGGGGGTAGGCTACTTGCCAGAGAGATCGACAACACACATGGGAGCCGACCCTTTGGAGTTATAATCCCGCCTGTCCATCCTCTCTAAGAACATGGGGTTACAACCAATGTTTGCTGCAATTTTTAGGGAAAACCAGCTACTATTTCTTTCAATCCTGAGCCGTTGTGCTGGGCGCAAAGCTTACCAGATGCCTACATTCCCTCGTTTGAAAACCAGCTGTCGTCGCCTTCCAAATTGTGTCCTTCGGTCCTCAACTTAGTTCAAGCAGATTTGTGTAAGGACAGCTGTAAGGTGAGCTAGTGTAAAATTGAATTTATATAGTGTTTGAAGCGTGGGGTGGTATATTTTTTAATTGATAATCTCGCCTTGGTTTAGCTCCGAAAACATGCCTACAATTGCAGATATGTCGATTCTCAAGAGTCCTATCGACAATATCCTATTTGAGATAAATGCAGATAAAGCAATATGGTAATAATGCATCGAATAAAAAGGTTTTGGCGATTTATCGAGTTCAAGTAGGAGTTAAATTTATTGTATTTCTGCATTAAGCGGTATTCATTATGTTTGCTCAGCAATATGTAGTTTCGATGTCAGTTAATTTGGCTGACTAACCTTATTGAATGAGGACTAAAGCGATCTGGTTAAGGGAAAATACTGTTATAGCTATCACTGAATTGACTGATTTAACACCACGGTTGATATAATTATTTTAAGTATTGTTGCGAAAGTCCATTTGCCCTATGAAATGAGCTTTGCAGACACAACAATGGAATGAGTTAGTGCCTACAGCAGAACTACGTGATGGATTTCTTTCGTGTCTTGTTTCACTTGCTGTTGGTGGCTTTGCTGATCTCTGGATCGACATCGGTTTTCATGATATATAGTAATCATTATTGTCGAAGTAACGTAATACTTAACTCAAAGTAGCTAAATTCGTTAAATTATCAACGATATTAGTCCTAGCGTTGATTTAACAGAATTTGTTGTGTGAAATTTTCTGTGTTAGTGTAGTTTATGAATTTGTTCTCGGCGATGTACAAGTTTATAAATTGTTGCTAAAGCATTGTGACGTGCTTTTCTTTCTGACTACATGTATTTACAGAACATTCCATCTGCAAAACAAAACTGGGCTCAAGCCAATGAATCTTTCTTACTTCGTGCTTTTTTAACGTCAGTCAACCGCAACTCTGGTTTGTCGCAGACAAAATACCAGCAACTACGACAATTTGGCTTCGGTGAACCCAGTCGATTACAACAAAAACCAGCATTGATGCCAAAGCCTTCATTTTTGGGTGATAAGAAAGCCGAAACGCAAGACATTCGACGGTTAAGCGAACAAAATTCTCACGAGGTGCAAATATTTATAAAGTTCGAATTTGCTTGTGACTTTAGTCGTGGCGACGTCTAAACCTGTTGCTTAGATTGTGGTTTTGGCGAATTCACTGTCACTAGCCATGTCTGATGCTGTTCGGCACTAGTATTTATCATGTGCGTTTAGCGTGCAACCAATTATTGTAATCGTGTGCCACTTTCAACCAGATATATAACTTGTGTTCAGCCAATTCACTGCCGTTATCTTTATCCTGGAGTATTTGCTAATTTGCAGTTGTATCTATAGGCTGGTCACGTCCTGGTTTACTCAAACACAAGTCATAACCACTATTTGCATTATGAACTGTTGTGTTGAGGTTTTATTTTGTTTTGTTGTTTATAGACAGTGGTGTGTGATTTGGTGGGTCAAGCATCATCAACTGAACAACTTCAGCGTGAAGTCGAAACTCTTCAATCAGAGCTTGAATACATACAAGTTCATCTTTACGAAACCATGGCAAGCGTAGATGAGGTATTGTTGCAACTGCTCACATTTCGTGTATATCTGAGGTGAATGTGTATATTATATTTTAACAACAGTTGGTTTATTGCGTATGAAGCTGCAACGTGTTTGCTTATATCTTCGCATTAGTACCCTCACAGAATCTGCCAAGTGAAGACCTGTTACTATCTAGTTGAAGCGTTCCACTTTACTGGATTCTTTGTTATGATCAGTAGTGGGAAGTTTCTTCGTATACAACTCCATATTGATATTATTGCGGCGGCTAAGATATCAAGGTATTTTAGAAACGAAAATGGCGGGTACAGATTATTTTGCAACAAATTCAAAAAGCATTTTGAATTTAGTTAGCTTGAAAATGTTTGTTACCCCTGGGAATAGCTATTCAGATAATTTGACATAGGTGTTGCCAATTTATCCGTAAAGGTAACGTTTATTCTGCCTAAGTCTACGTTGATTTTTGCTTAAAAAGATGGTTTTCCGCATTTAATTGTCAATGGGACAACTATATGGAAATGGATGCCCTGACGCTCGAGAGAATGAAATAGTCTCACTTGACATGTATTGGAGTTTGATTTACTGACATTCTTTCATAAAATTGTCACAGATTTTCAGTATTGATTAATATTTTAAATTATTAACACAACATTTCCTGACTATACCGTCGATGATTTTGAAGGCATCAAAAAAGTTGACACCGTGAGGAACCTCTGGGCGTAATCAATTTGTGCGCTGTTTTTATTTAGATTTACAAGTACCACAAAGAATCATTACGGATGGATAAGCTACACCTCTTACAATTACTGTCTTTAGTTTATATAATATAATTTGACATGTAATTTTGTAAGTTGAAGCAATGTTAAACTATGGTAAATATCAACATACAACATGAATTTATTGCAATTTTGATTTTTGTGAGGGTATGGCCGTTTTAAGCTATGTCAAGTACTTGTTTCTTAACGTGTTAGAAATTCTCGAGCAACGAGCCAATTTTTTCGAGTATTTTACATCATCATTTTTATATCAGCAAATTTCATGCTATTGTGTTCATTTAAATATTTCTCCTCATTTAACAGCTAGGTACTATCGAATAGATGTCGCACACGCACATCACAACTTTCGAATACGGTTGGAATGAACACTAGTTTTCGAACTGGCATCGAACAGGTCTTGAACGAACTGCTATCGTTTATATTCGGGACAGCAAACATGAACGCAATTTAGCGGGCCAGATAAAGAATTTAGAGTAACGAAGTTTTATGGGTTTATAGCTACTATTTTGTAGGTAAAAATTGCGTTCGATTACTAACTGGTGAATCAGAGACGTGTTTTTTGTTTTCGTTAGAAGGTTGAACCATACATTTTTGCCTAATTGTTGTCTGATATTGCCTAGTGTAAGCCCAATAGTAATTACTGTTAAACACCGTTTTATCTTTCTTAATGCAAGCCATTTTTTCTATTAAAACATTTCTTTAGCTTCTGCGTAACAATGCTGTAATTGAAGACAAAATGAAATCGCTTCAACCAAGTTTTAAGACACGTAAAAAGATGGCAAAGGTACTTTCAAATCCAGCCGAAGCAATTGAAAAACTTGAGGTGTGATGTAAATATTTTATTAAGCATTTTTGCGTAATAATGCTGTGAATGAAAAGAAAACGAAATCACTTTGCTGTTGTTTTAACATAGATAAAAATATGGCAAAGGTGAATCCAAATTTAGCCGAAGCAAATGAGAAACGTGACTTATGATGTTTAAGATTTGACTTTTTCATATGCTTCACTTTAAAGGATGACAAAAATACTTCCAAATACAGCCGAAGCTATTGAAAAATTGGAGGTATGGTGTTTTAAAGATTTGATATCGTTTTGTACCTCATTTTAAAAGATGGCAAAGCTACCTGGAAATCCAGCTGTAGCTATTAAAAACTTGAGGCATGATGTTTAAAAGATTTGATATCGTTTTGTGTATTACTTTAAAAGATATCAGAGATAATATATGGGCAAAGAACAATATTATTGCGATGATAAAATTGTAATTGCCGAATCCTTCGAGATAACTAGTTTTGTCTTGTATATAACCGCATTTTTGCTACAACAGTACTCGCCAAAAATAAATGTTGTTTGCTCGAAACTGCTCGCGACGCACTCGGAAGAAATTTATTCTAAAAATAGATTTTGGAAATTGTTTAGGAAATAGAATAATTACTTTTCAAAGCTCGGGCGAACTTTTGGCTTGAAATGTAACAGTCATTTTCTTATTAAACCTTTATTTGGTATTAACTGATTGCACAGTGAACATACTTTTATCCGCGCAGATAAATTTATGAATGTTTGCTGCGGCTAGGTAGTATACGAATCATTTTCCCGAACAGATGGTGTCGGTACACCACTAAGTTCGGACCCTCAAGCCGAATCTACCCCTCCCAGAGAGCTCAGCACCCCCTCATGCGGAATATTTTAGCAGGCCTGCAAAACAAACGAAAATTGGAAATATATAAAATTTCTGGCAAATTGGCAAACATTAAAGAAAATGTAAGCAATATTGGGGAAATATTTTTAGTTCCAAAGTTTCAAAAATTAACCACCCCCGCGCCCGGGAGACCATGTCCCCAACTAAGCCGACGGACCTTGGAAGTCTTTGACGCAAATAATGTAGAAATAAATCTAACAACGATATTACCCAACATTAATGTGCATTTGATATATTATAGTTCCCTGCGTGCCCGCATCAAGGTGTCATCTATCCTGCTATAGCTTGGGCAGGTTAGCTTAAAGAGGTACCGACTGGTTTACCAGAGACTAGTAACTAGTTTTTAGTTGTACGTTGACACATGATTCGTAAAGGAGCATAAGGATACCGGGAATTTCACAAACTGTGGTTCTAAATATTGGGAGTGTGATTTACGGATGATCTAAAAAGGTCGCAGTTAAGGTTAGTTGTTTCAAAAAATGAGATATGGACAAAAAGGTGTTGCAAAAGGCCCACTATGGACTACAGCGTGTGTGTCACAGAGGCTGCAGAAAACGACGACTTGATTATATTGAAAAGTTTCTAATGCAAGAATAGAATAAAATTGAGAATAAAGATGTCATGTGACTAAAGTTTAGGTACAATTTGCTGCCACTTTCTGATATTTCATAATGTTCATTCTTTTTATATTTTGTTATATAAATTCGTCTCTGTTCTGGGTAGCCTTGCTCATTTCGACTGGGTTTAAAATGTCCGCATCAACGGAGGATTTACATCGTGGTCTTATATACAGTATATGAGGGATATAATGGTCACTGCATTTTACACTGCACCTCGGACCACATACAATATTTGCAGTTCTCTCTAAGTTTGATCGTTTTATATTATAACAGGTCGCGATTGATACTCGGCCATTCCAACGCCCACGCCACTTTCGGGCGTACAACATAGGACAAGTTGCACGAATATGCATGGAATTATATACTAAAAGCATCATGGCTTGTTGTAAAATAGCAAAAAATATATCTATAATATGCTGCAGTTAAATTTCTTTTTACACAATCTCATAATGTCGCATTGTTTCACACTACGCTGTGCAACATGCTTATTGCGTAGTCACTATATCTACAGACGTTGTAGTTTGGACAGAATTTCGTGCAAATATCGTAATGTGGAAACTTTCTGCAGAAGGTTTCTGACTGGATTTGTTATTCAGTTTGTAAATAACAGATACGTAATGTGATTGCTACATCCTTATATAAAAGTGTTTTTATACAAATTCGAAGCAGCTAAATTAGCCATTTTACGTAAGTCATCGTGTTGTTTTATTACGCCATGCTCGATACACCAGAATAACCCCCATTAGTGCGCACTGGATTCGATATTGTTTCTGGAAATATTTATTTTGTCAAAGATAAGTTTGAGAAAAGTAATATATGTTTGGACGAGCAGTACTATGGCTTGTAGTGAATACACTTAGCATTAATTGCACTTAGATTTTATTATTCAAATGATTTATGTACGTAGTCTTAGTGGCTTTCTGATGATCTCCTAAATTTTGTTTTGTATTTGAAATTCGGAATTTATTACAAGAATAGTAGCGCAGTGGCCATAAATAAGTAAAAATAATTGGTCAGAATGAATCGATATTTCGATTAACGAAATTTCATTGCAATTAAATGTATTTTTGTCGATTTTAATGCAATTATAAAATTTTGATTAATTTCTATTAAAAGAAAGTTCGATCGATCGCGATTTCCATCGTTTTCGATTGCACTTTTGGTCTGTCCACATCCTCCCAAAAATGGAGGGGGCATAATTCTTTCTAATGGGGGATAAATTTTACTGAAAAACGCTAAATATTTTTATATTTTCATGTACTTTTACTTTCGTACAATATATCTAGGTACTTTAAAACAATATTTTAGAATATTAAATAGTGCTAGTTAATTGTTAAAACATTCTGCGTACAGAAAACTTCAATTTATAGAAATTAATAAATTCTGGATTTAGTTGAACATGCGAGTATCAGGCGAATGATGCTAGACAAACATGGGGAAATCTCACGAACATGGTGAATATGGCAAATGGGAGTTCCCCGTCCCACGTTTTGTACAGGCCAGCACTTATTTTTCACGGGGTATATCCAATTACCTAATGTGGTAAATTTTTTATTAGTCAATATTTAGTAGAAAGAGTTGCTTTCAAAGCTTCGTGAACACTGGTGTACATACACTAAATGTGTTTGACTACGTTTTCGTTTCAGGAGTTTGTGCATGAATCTGAAACTCGTCGAACAAAGCTTGAAACACAGTGGGAGGCAGCAAGGCTACCACTGCTCGAGGAAATCAATGTTCTTCGTGCACAACACAGCAATTCAAAGGTAAACATGCTGCACACATTGTTGTGCCTCTCGTGTTACAAGAGTTTATATTTGGTTATGTTATTAACTAATATTATTAGTGAAAGATCAAAATATGTACGTGTTATTGTGCTTCTGCTTGCTCCATTTTATCTATTTTGTTGTTATAATGCTATACTATATCACTCCTGTATGTATACTAGTTAGTAACACGTAAACGTGGGTGACGGAGGCATGGTGGTTAACAACGGCGTGAATAGTGCATACAGCTTGTGGAATTTCTAACATTTTTGGTAACAATAATAAGAGGAAGACATGAAAACGTCTAGTTATTTATACAGTAGAATGACAATACATCTATCAAGTTGTACCCATCAATGAAATTTAGTCCAAATCGGCCTAGTCATTCAAAAGTTATAACACACTTAATAATTTTTCACTCATTTTTAAGAGACTGCTTAATTTTAAGAGAATTTATAAAGGTAAGTAGATCACTCGTATACAGTCTTTTAGAAAACGTGAAGATACATGTTATGTCAAAAAATGACCGAGATACCACGAACGGTTGTCGAGATATGATGAACTTAGGTTTCCCTAAGTCAATTTTAAGAGAATTTGCTTAATTTTTAAGGAAAGATATGAAATACGTCAATCAGCTATATACAGCTGTTTAGAAAACGTGAAAATACATTTTATGTAAAAAAATCGCCGAAATAGCACGAACGGTTGTCGAGATGCGGTGAAAAAGCTGAAAAAATGGCAAAAATCCCTAAGTTTGAGCAACATTTGCTTAATTTTGAGTACAAAGCAATTTTCGTAGAAAAAAGTGCTCAATGAAAGGGCACTCCGCAAGAGAATATGCAACACGAAGAAAAAAAAATTTATAAAATCGGCCCAGGCGTTCAACCTGCAGACCTGTCTGTGACAAACAAAAAAAAGTCACAGAGAAAATTGAAATTTTGCGTCTAGTATATTGATATATAAAAAGTTAAATGTACGCCTCCGGCTGCGACTCACCACCTTCGGTGGCTCGTCTTGCCTCCGTCAATAATCAGCTCAATTCTCATACTGGCGTTTGTAAACAATGTTAACGTCACAATTCAATGTTTACGTCAGAACATGATTTGATAACATGAAGCCTAGAATTTGATGTTTATGTTTTTTAAAGATTTGCAGCGTTTTAGAATTTATTATTATTTGCGGAGATTATAACAACCAATACGTAAATCATATTTCAAAATTGTTTATTATTGTTTTCAGACTGAAACGGAACGGTTAGAGGACGAAATAGATGAAATCAGCACCAAACTAGGTGACATCGTCGGCGAGGAATCGGAGAAAGAGCAACTTATCCTTCACTTAGTTAGTTTATTTTAATATTTTTATTCATTGATTCATCCGTTTGGTTACTGTCGGAGAGTTTCAAATTTTGACCATGGATTGTAAACATTGTGTACAGTTCTCTATAGTAGTGTTTGTGTATATGCTAGTCCTAGACTTCGCTTTGCATATAGATTAAAAGGTGGATCAACCCACGATTGCGCAGCGAGTATCAGTGCGAGCGAGCAACGTTTGTCATAGAACCGTTTTTACGCTCATCAACTAATCATTTTGCCAGCCTCGAAAACCTATAGACTCGCAGATTTAACAAACTACTGCATTTGATTGAAACCCATAAAATCATGCATATAACAAAACGACTTCCGGGGCCTGCAGTTTCATGCTAAAATGGGTGTATTGGTCACATAAATTCCTCCATCTTTTTCAGCATCGTCATTAGGTTGAAAATGACGGAATCATGCATGGCTGAGGTGCTGGGTCGTATGGGATAAACTATCATTACAAAAAGTCTACATCGGTTACAGACACACTGAAATAAATCAATCCTTTGTTTGCAACATTCTGGAAAACCTTTACAACCACAAATGCACCAAATTATATCATTAAGTTCAAAATCACTGAATGATGCATGGCTCATAGATTGTGGGATATCATGGGATACAGTACTATTCCAAAAAGTCTACATTGGTTATAGATACACTGAAATAAAGCATTTCATCGCGCTCATTATTCATAAAAGTCTTTTTATTTACAAATACAACAAATTACAATGTTAGGCTGAAAATCACAGAATCACGCATGCCTCATATGTTGTTATGGGATACAGTACCATTCTAAAAAGTTTACATTGGTGATAGATAAACTCAAATAAGTCATTTCCTCGCTTTCATTATTCTCGAAAACCTTTATTTGTACCTAAAAGAAATACCACAAATACAACAAGTTATAACATTACGATGAAAATGACGAAACATTGCATGGCTCAAGGAATGGAGTCCTAAGAATACAGTGTCATTCTAGAAGGTATAAATTGGATACAGATAGTTCAAATGAATCACTCCATCGTTTTTAGCATCCTCGAAAACGTTTGTAATGACAAATGCAACAAAATGTGACATTACATTTAAGGTAAGGTAGCATCCTTCTTCTAAAAAGCGAACACCAGTTCCAGATACGCTCAAATAAATCGCTAAATTGTTTTCAGTGACCCCGAGAACTTTTATAGTGACATTATAACGCCAATTAACGATTATTTTAAAGTTTGATTTATAAAAAGTTAAAATAGGTCCTCTTGAGACTACATTTTGTGCTCATATCTCCTTATCCGCGAATCTGACAAAAAATGTGGGTCAAAAAAGTTGTAGATTTTAGCAAGGCGAACATTTTTTTGATACAAGACCTGTGTTTTGAGATATAACTAAAAATGCAATTTTTCTCGGTCACAAAACTTGAGGCATTACCCTCTTTGAAGGGCGTGCGCTGTACTCCATGGGTGGGTTGCATAGATGTACGCTATGAGGTTGAGGGGACAATCTATAAGCTATCATAAGCAAAGGACCGCTTGGAATATGTTAATCGTTCCTGATTTATTTAGAAAAAATTGACCGGAAGTACACGTTAAAATTTATGAGAGCACACACACAAATAAACGCCTGCTCGCCTCGCTGGCTGTGCAAAGATTTTATTTAATACGTGTCAAAAATTTTGTTGAAGATTGTGCAGTGTAAATTTAGTCTTAAGCCTGTTACAATCGTCTGATTTATTTTATTGTAGAAACGTGATCTTGCGAAGGTCGATAATAACGAATTGACTCGTGACGCATATACAAGACGTATATTAGACATTGTCGCGAATATACAAAAGCAAAGCGAGGAAATTTCTAAAGTAAGTCATATCGATTATTGTGTGAGGTTTCATTGTTGAATTATATCCTGTAATGAAAATACAAAGCCTGTAACTGACTGGTAACTAGTTCGTAACTAGTTTATTTCAACCCTTGCTTTATTATGTGGCACTCTTTACTAATATCTCGCAAGTGAGTGTGAAATGGAGCAGGCGTGGTTTCATTTTTAAGTTATCATCTTGTTTAATCACGTGTACAGGCTGTGGTTGATGTTTGTACCACCCTAAAACCTCTTGGACCCTGAACCCATTGAAAAGCATACCACTGACAACGCATCAAGTATTTGTGCTGGTCTTTACATTACCGAACCATGGTATTCAGCCTGCCGGAAAACCTATATAGACAATTCTTAATGATTCCTGTACGCTATACGTAACCAAACAACTGAAGACAGACTATATACGGGTTATCGGGTTCATTGACCTTAAACCCATCCAAAACACAATGAAAAGGCATGAAACATGCACGCTGGGCTCTAGATAACCAAATTGTTGTATTCAGCATTCCGAAAAACCTCTATAAAGACTATTTTTGATGCCATGTACCAAACTACTAAAAACCGACTATCCTGGAAATCGGGTTCATTGACTGACCCTAAACCCATCAAAACGCCTGAAAAGACATAAGACACTAGTGCTGCATTCTAGATAACCAAACCATCGTATTCAACCCACCCGAAAAATATATCGATAATTCTTGATGACCTGTACGCAATAGGTAACCAAACAACTGAAGACAGAATATATTCTTTCAAATCTGGTTCATTAACCCTAAACCATTGGAAAGGCATGAATGTGCACGCTGGAGTCTAGATGCCCAGATCATTGTGATAACCTAATATACGCTGATTGTAAGGTAAACAGAAGCAATAACAACGAAATTATAAAATCGCTATTTGTGGCAAAGGGTAGACGAACCATATTTGGGCCAAGGGACCGGTCCTGCAAAAAATTCGTGGTCAGCAGAGCTGTAGATCTATGATTCAGCGTTGTTGTCTTTATTTTTCGATTCGAAGCCTGTGTCGTGAGATATGGGCTGCGAAACATTGGTACCTGTTTTTTGTTGTTTTGACCCGGAAGATTGGGTCGAGCTGTTCGCGTTCAACTAAATGGCACATCGTCATCACTTTTTCTATCGAACAAAAATTATCTAAATCCGCCCATCCGAAAATGAGTTATGTATGACGGCGACTGACAAAAGAGAAATTTTCACGATTCTCCCCCTAGCGCCCTCAGTGGAAACTCTGCTTTCGCTCGCTTCTTTTCAATAAATATCATATTAAAGAATTATAATAAACTGAAGTACAGTTACAGATAAAAGTAAATGTGCAAAATATAGCAGAGATTGCGTCGGTTCGCGTCTGCACTTACCTTTGCCCGTGACTGTATGATAAAAGTGGGGCACGTAAAAATTTTGTGTACTGCAAATTAATACGTCTTCTAACTATATTTAAAGCCTTCTTAATATATAATGTCTTTCTGTAACGTTCTGTGTGTGATCTGGCAAGGTATCGAAATTACATCAAAAACGTACAATATTTTGTGGCTTCTGTTAGAGAAGCCACGAACCCTGGTTCGACGAAGCTTCCCTTGAAGACACTATAGAATAGGTAGCTGTAATCAATGTTTAGAAAGAGGGATTTTGGAGAAAAGAAACAAAGTTTACATGGGTGATTTTAGTATCATTCGATAGGCCTCGGCGGAAAATTCGAATGCTACCTATTACGTCTTGCTCCGGACATCGGTACCGGTAAATCGGCGATTTCAGAAATTAGTCATTACATTTCTCTTTTTTTCTATCAAGCATTAACGTGGAAACGATATTTTGTGATGGTATTAAATGTAGTGTCAATGGACGTGTCTTGATGTAATAACAGTGGCGAAAGTTGCCAGATGTAAAATATTTTCACTTTGTCTGAAATAATGGTCAAAAAACCTGTCAAATTTGCCCCAGTTTCGGCAAAAATCTTGACTTAGAATTTTTTGGAGGTGCACAATTTTTTTGTTTTTTTAACTTTTTATTGCTTGAACAAGAATCTTGCTTGCTGTATGGATAGAGTAGCTCAACAAGGACTCTATTCAACACTACAACGGCGAACTATTCCCGTGTTTAATATGACAATACGCGTTTTTGGCACATTAGACCGATTTTGGTAATTTTTCACGATTAATGGACTTTGAGTAATATGTAATATGTTGCGAACCAGGATAAAATTCAAAAACCCCATGTTTTTCGTATTTGTCCGAAGAGTACCATAAAACATTTTGAGACCAATATTCTCGGCTAGGTGTAATAATTTATGATTTTGGCCGAATATAGGTATTTAGACCTGGATTTTGGTCCAAACTTGCTGGTTGGCCGCCTAGCTACATTTTATTCAAACATTATATCTTTGGCGTCCTGTTGGGTTGCGGTGGAGCACTGGCACGTCCATCGGAAGTCCTCAGGGTAACTGAAATTCTCCAAATGATCACTTTGTGGACAAATCTATGTATTTACACCTGCTTTTAGGTCTGTCAAAAAGTAAACTTGATCAATTTGGGCAATCTGGTGACTTTGTGAGCACTATTTCCAGTAAAATTTATGCTAATCCTGTTTCTGAAGGCCCAAAAATTCAATTTTTCATATCTGGAGTATCCAAAATGTAATTTTCTCATCTGGCTTGCCCAAAGTGTGATTTTAGATCTGTTGAAAAGCAAACATGGTCAAATTGGGCATTCTAGTGACTTTGTTAGCACTATTTCCAGTAAAATTTATGCTAATCGTGTTTCTGGAGGCCCAAAAATTCGCTTTTAGTACCTGGCGTGCTCATAATGTGATTTTAGGTCCGTTAAAAAGCAAACATGGTCAAATTGGGCACTCTAGTGACTTTGTTAGCACTATTTCCAGTAAAATTTATGCTAATCGTGTTTCTGGAGGCCCAAAAAATTCGATTTTTCATATCTGGCTTGCCCAAAGTGCGATTTTATGAAAAACCAAACATAACCAAATTGGGCACTCTGGTGACTTTGTGAGCGCTATTTTCAGTACCTAGCTACCTTATACCCCTAAAACTTAGACTAATCGTATTTCTGGGAACTCGAAAATTCAATGTTTCGTATCTGGCTTGCCGAAAGTTTTCGTATCGTGCTCCAAAGCCACCACAATGTCCTTGTACACTACAATACACCAAGTCCAACACAGTATAGAACATTGTACTATATTGAAAATGGTAGAGCATTTTCCACCGCAAGGACCACCGACATGTCTCCGCTCTATTAAGCAAATAAATGCATTTTCAAAGCAAAGCCATTGCCTTAACGCATTACCTCGGTATTTCATTGTTAGTGTAAGCATTTTTACTGACAATCCTGTTTCACATAGCAAATTAAGCACGCATTACATTTTTCCAATGACATTTTCGGTGGTTTCTTTTTCCGTGCCCGTAAAGGGCATATTTCCCTACTAGTATATCAGCAAGCAAAACAACATTTTCTTATATTTAAGTTTTCTGAATTTGTACAAACATAATAGTTGCACATTGAGCAAATTTAAATGTTATAGTGCTTCGATAGTATAATATGCATCGTTTATTGATGGAGCTCTTCAGGGATTTCTTCATCTGGTGAGGACGTGTTCTTATTTATAATATATAGTAAGAAATAATAATAATTATTTTTTTGCAGTCAATAATTTTTTCGCAAAATATTTTAGTTTCCACTTTACTTTAAAGTTTACAATCTGATGAATCATTCAGACTTATCATTGCAAATGGGATCTCTTTGATATATTGGGCGCCAAAGCATTTTGTATTTTCACTTGTATAGAAATATTTCTCATTCGTTTAGATTCCATCTTGGCAACACTGCGTGGATTGAAATATACAGTGCTCACCACAAATGAGTGCCACCTTTCGAACGAACGAACATCGAACAGAAATCGAACAAAATTAATTTGTTTTCGAACAACACTAGAACACTTTTCGAACAAACTTCGAACAGTTCACGAAAAAATTTAAAAAGTGCTCTACAATTTCTAACACGTATAGAACAAAATTCAAACACATTTGGAACAAAATTTTTAATTTGTAGAACATCGAACGAACTTCAAGTGAACATCGAACAAATAACATACATTTCTGGTGAGTACTGTATGTTTTCATGTGAAGTTATCTTTTCAAAACTTATGTATTATATTTTTAAGGAACCATTTTTTGTGTTATAAAACAGTGGTCTCTTTAGGAATGCAATCTTAGTTGGTGTTGTGGTATTCAGAACCAGCAATGTATTTAAAGGGTAAAGGCGTTATTTTCGCGGCCAAATCTGTTTATTGAGTGCTTGTTTAATTTGTCTACTTACATGAACTCCTTGCGGTTGTATGTTATTGAGATGCGAGACTGTTGTCACGGGAAAATTCTAGCGGATCAGGCTTAACATACCTCATAATAACGTTCTCTTGAAACCTCCAAAGTCAATGTTGATGCTATATCTCATATAGTTGAGCATCTTATCTCATATAGTTGGGCTTCGCCTGTTGTATTTCGATCGTGTTAACTTGTCTGCAATATTAGTATTCATTTTATTTATTTCAATTTTAGGTTATATCCGATACTGCGGTTGTACAAAAAGATATTAATACGTTTACGGGCCGCCTCGAACGAACGTTTTATGCTGCTGATGAGTTGCTTTTTAAAGTAATATATCTAAAATATAGCTTTAGAAAGCACTAATGTTGAGAATTCGTTTTAATTTATGTTACTCAAATAATGTTTAACAAGCTATTATATGCTTAACGCCATAACCTAAATTTACCGATTGCTGACGTAAGACGAAGATCAACCAGTGTTAAATTAACGTCTGTAGTTTATCGTAATAATGTGATTTTCCCGACATAATATTAGTTCAGGGCAGCGCAAAAAAACTAAACATGTGACAACGCGGGTTATAAAATATGCAATTACAATTTATGTCATGAGTGGGTACATAATAGTGTAAACACTATGCTAATATTCTTTTGAAAATGGTACTGGTTCTCAAAAGTTGTGTAATCTTTTAAAATAAATCAGCTTCTACAGTAAACTAAGACCATTATCTGAACACACCGTGGTTGCTTTGATATACTGCTATGGTACAGATGGGATCAGCTGCTGCGCAATTCGCACGCATCGGTTACCAAAATTTCAAACCGTTTTGATTCAATGACTCAGTATGTGCAGCGTAATAGATGATTAATAGATAACGAGTTTAGTAGTAACCTATGTTTAAATTTAAAACGGGCCAGAATTTTTGTGATGTGTGAGGTAGATTTTCAGTGAGATTAACGGTTTTAACTTATTGCCCTTCAGAAACAAATTTGGACAGAATGTTAATAATAATAATAATTTGCGCTACTAACTGTTCTACTGTTCGGATGTACTTTATTTTATAACTGAAACATTAAACATAAACTACGTCAAAAGCCTGCTTTGAAATTGAAATTTTGACTTAAACTTTGACTGCGTCAGACTTATGTGATCATAATTAGGTAATGAAACGACCTACCGCTGAAACGCCTGATGAAATTTTTCTAATTTTGAATCGGACAAAATACGAAACTATTAACAGATCAGAACTGTATTTTATACTTGTAGCTTGTCTTATAATGTCCAACGTGGTTAATCGTGAGGGGTCAATACCTAATTTAGGGAAATGTGGACAGCTATATTGATCAACTTAGAAAATAAACCGAATATTAGCTATGTTGCTTGAATTTTGAGGATATATAACTGCTTATTGCGTATTTATGTTATCAGTGAGCAGTTACATGAAGGATACAAAAGAGACTAATAAAACTCTTATAGTCATACTAGGGCTAAATCGTGCTTACCCCTAGCTAAATTGATATCTATTTAAATATATGTTTTCATAATGTAGTTGAGTGGTTGCGGAGATGCAGTTTGCATTTGTATTAAGGTCTCCCGGCTCATTTTAAAATCTCTTTGAACTGTTGACCCAAATTCTACATCTTAAAAGAACCATGCTGCAAAGAACTATATATTATGTTCTTATAGACGGTTATTTGCTGTACAAAATGAGCCCCACTTGAATCAAATTATACGGTTACAGTCAGAATGAAGTTTCGTTCGATTTCAATCATTTTCGTTTAAAAAATCTAACGTTCGCGATTATTTAACGAATTTTAATTTTAAAATAAAAAATAATTTAAATATTAGTTTGCGGTTAATTTAGCGAATTTCGTTTAAACGATGATCGATCGACTGCATTATCGTTCGGTTTCGTCTGAGGCCGGTTTTATGTGCACTTAATTCTGATTGTAACTGTGCATCGTTTGTCGAGGTACAATAATTAGCTTGATTGTTTGGCCCCTTTGAGGCCCGCTCCGAACCCCTTGGGTCCGCTTTTTCGGAGGGGGAGATGTTGAGACGGAGCTTTGTGTCCAATAAACGGTACTAGTAGCGAATTCAAGCTTTCGAATGGGTTATGGCGCGAATTAATCCGCCAGGTCAATTTTGAGCTATGCGTGCCGTCCTAAAAAGGCTCAGTAAAGGACCTAATCAAATATCACCGTTATACATTTGTAAGAATTCTTCGCTTCGCTCATTTCACTTACTATATTCATAATTCAGTAAAAACTGTCGTTATTAGTTAAATTATTATCACGTTAACTGCAGATGACGCTAGTTGATTGCAGAGTAACAAGTGTCGTTTATTCGTTTTGCAATACACGCATTTAATGCATCTGCAGGCTTCAGATATATTTTGCGTAAGATTTCGTATTTTATTTTTAAAACTTCTTTGGTGGCTACTGCTGTTATTTTTCTTTCCAGAGCTTTCCAAAAACGTCCATGTTCTCGTCCGGAATTCATTACAAGCCCTGGGGAATATCGTATAGCAAATTATAATAGCGAGATTCATGTGTAACTTTTAAATAAGCTACACTACTCACTAGAAATAACTTGCTCTTGCTTGAAAATCATGATAAGTTTCCCCTTCGAGCGATATTTTTGCTCTCAAAGCCTAACCGTAGACAGCACTCGCAATTTTACTTTAAATTATTGTCCTATGGTACTCAATTTACTGTTACACGGGTTAAAGAACTCGATATGATTCTTGCATATTCCGTCATTTGGCCATAATATAGATATATCGCTATACCTTGTAGGACGCGTCACGTGATCAACAAATTCGCAAAGCTTACAAGCTGATGGTAGCGCTACACGAGGTTCGTTTTTCTCGGGAAGATTTGACATTTGTCTGGTTTTGTGGCATATTATTTTTAATAATATTATCTAGGTGGATTGCATTTTATAACCGTTATTTTTATATACTTGAAGTGTTTATAAAAATTGCGAAGTTACAAAACACCCATTTTCTGGTGACCCTGTGATACTAAGAGATACTTAGTCCAAATTGTTATCCGATCTTTATGATAACGACATCTCGATTGTAGCTGTTCATCCGGAAGCCTTATAAGATTTTAAGAAGTTGCGTTACGACGTAACCATATTTGTTTTGCCGAAGAGTTCGGTTTTCCCACATTAGATTAATCTTTCCAGTACACGTAGTGCATAAAAAGGGATTTGTGTTGAGTTTTGTTTCACAGTTTAGTGACTGAGAGTGAATGATAGTCTATTATTAAACATCTTTTTAGCAACAAAATTAATATTTCTATTACTATATGCAAGAGTGCATTAGGGAAGAGTATGACACTTCATTGCACTCACATGTTAGCCCGTGTTTGATGATACGGGCGTTTTCGGCTTGAACCCCCAGTTTCTGGTGGGTCGCTTGGACTCCCCCCAATTTCTGGGGGGGGGGGAGGGTCGGTTATTGCTTATCCGTATACCATTATAATATAGTTTAACTATTTCTGAAATTTATGATT
Source organism: Trileptium ribeirensis (assembly GCA_030248225.1). Classification (NCBI taxonomy): domain Eukaryota; kingdom Metazoa; phylum Nematoda; class Enoplea; order Enoplida; family Thoracostomopsidae; genus Trileptium; species Trileptium ribeirensis. The sequence continues at coordinate 23,106 of JASANE010011076.1, forward strand.
ATATTGTATATATAATCATATTATAAATTATAAGCAGTTGTTTATAAACCGTCCCCCCCCCGGATATTGGGTGGTTCCGACCGACCCCCCAAAAAACTGGGGGTCAGGCCGAAAACGCCCGTTTCATCAAACACGGGGTAACATTAGAGAGCAGGGAAGTGTAATACTCTTCCATAATGCAATCTTGCTACAAGTCATTGATTGATATGGTAGCAGGTAACCCACGTGGCAAGAATACCTGCAATTCGTCATATTTCGTTTCAGCGTAATCCCTTGCGCTTTTAATAACAAACATAATCGGTATCGAAATTCGTGTCGTCAAAATCATTCTTCATTATTGTAACCGCTGTCTTTTATAGAAATGTTCCGTGATGCGCAAAACCGTTGAAACCACAGGTCAAATATGTCGTGAGGTTAAAGATTTAGAAGACCAGGTAACAGCGCTTGTATTTCCTAGGATAATTTAAATTATTTAAATCTGACGGTACTTGTGAAATTGTGGAAGCACAAGCCTATGTAAGATAATGGACTTGGATTTTCAGGGCCAAGAATAATATTCAGCTATATTTACGGCCAGAAATCAGTCCGTGAGTCTGTGTGTTCCGCTGGCCGAAAATATGTGGGTGGGATTTCTGTGAGAAGCTCATGTTCATGCTCTTCAGAGGTGCTCGGGGGAACCAAAATTTCAACTCTGCGCGCATGTTTTTGCCATATTTTTGGTCTGTTTCCCGCTATGTGCAGTCATTAACTACATTGATGGTATTATAATGGGTCTCACTGTCTTATCAAATAATCCAAAAATCATAAAAAGTTGGTTGGATGGAGGAATGGCTGAGTCTGGAATCTTCCATAATGGAGGTCTATATAGGTATATCGTGATTAATAGAATTTTCGATACATTGCGCTTTGTTTTGTCTGCACCTACAATATATTTAATTTTTTGTATCAATTAAATATATCTGATTATGCTCGTTCTGAAGACTGGCGACATCATCATAAGCAGAAATAATATGGCTGTGCACTGTGCAGATAGTTGATGCCAAATTTTATATTACAGTTATGGACAAAAATTGAGTGCACATGTGGCCAAAAGAAATTTCATCCAAACATGGACGAAATCGCACCTATTCGAGGACGAACAATATTGCTTGTAATTCTAAACGGACATATTTAATTTGATGTGTCTAATATGAAAATGTCCGTAGTAAGATTTTGTGCACATGCACGCAATCTGGATGAAGCTTCACTCAAAATTGTGAAATTTTTCTTCAATCGTATAACTGATAAACTCATTTGTGGCTGGACGGAGTTCGACAAAAATTATTTTTTTGTGTAATAGCATAAGCGATGACGATATGGCCTTTATTTTAGCGCTAAGAGCTGCGACACCGTCTTCCGGGGCAACAGAGTTCAGAACCAATATTTCATCCCTCTTTTTTTCATTGGTTTTAAGTTCGACGAACCTGATTTCCAGGATATAATTGGCATTCAGTTGTTTGGAAATATATAGTTTTCAGGGCTCTAATGATCTACATGTTATCGGCACTTTAACTACGACATGGTCATTTAGTATTCAACATAGTTGTACCACACCTTTGTAGCGGTTTTCGGGGGGTTTAAGGTCTACTGTCGGCGAACCAGATTTACCGAAAGAATGTAGTCTGTCGTTAATATTATTTGGTTACGCCTTGTTTTCTGTGTCTTTAGATTAGTCGTTATACATACGTTAGAATAGGTCGGTGATGTTTTGTAACTCCTACCATAACATAATTATGGGGCTTCATGGGTTCTAGAGGTTTCAGAGTGGTTTATGCATCTAATATAAACCCTTTCAAGTGATTAAACGTAATGACAACCATCGTACACTCGCTCTGTTTTACCCTCGTTTGTGAGATAATAACTAAAACATAGAGACACCTAAGCGTTCAAAACGCCTGCAAGAAACTTCCGACATTTTAATAATTTGCAAAATCAGAAAATCATAATAAAACACAAAACACAATACATACTCCGGTAGGATTATGTACATTATTATTTTATTAGTACGTCTTGCAATATGACGTACTTATAAGTAATCATGAATATGATTATGTAAAACGCCATACACACGTACACATACGTACAATGTACATTATTTTGATTACTGTGTTTTACTTTCCACATAAATTATTGATGTCATCAATAATTTATGTGGAAAGTAAAACACAGTAATCAAAATAATGTGCCAAAGAATAATCTGGATAATATTTTGTTCGGGCATGCATGCTGTAATACATTTTTGTTCTTGACGAAATTTTTGCTCGTGACTGTTGAACCTGGTTTATATTTCTGAATTGAACAATAATAACTTGATATGGCTTCTGAATCGAACAATAATAACTTGATATGGCATAAAACCCAGATTGGTGCAATATTCAGCATTCGGTGCTATTGATGCATCTGGAATGAACATTCATTAATTACAAAAGAAGGTGGAATTTAGAGCTTTGACATTGTTTAAAAGCAAATAACTGGTAAAATAATTTATATACATTTTGTTCGGAACTAAACTACTTTTGCTAGATAAGTGTGCTCAAAATTTAAAATTTCGTGGACTAGGCTAGACTCAAGCACATATGAACCTAGCAAACATTTTGGACAGAAACATATGCAAATAGAATGAGGTCGGACGAATGATGTGCGGTTGAATTCGGATGAAATTGGATCAGTATTCGATTCTCACAGTACAGTTTTTGGAAAGATTTTTACTTAAATATAAATGCACTGTGGGTAGATGACGGCGCTTCTTCAAGAGTGCAAACGCAATTTCGCATGGACGATTACGGATGTACGCAATCATTATTGAAATGATGTTGTAGGATGTAATTTCGTCTACACGTTAAATGTATGCTATTTATGTGCACTAGGATGGACTCAATTTCGTTTGCCTGAAGCAAAAGTTAATGTCACTCAATTTGGGCGGAAGTAGTTTCGTTTGGATGCGGACGGACGCAAATTTTTGAGGGCTATGTGAATTCATGCGCAAATGGACCATTTTTCGTTTGCACCTGTTTTTGCGCATTTACATTTGCCAGTTAAAATACATTGGGAATATGGAAAGGATTAGTCACATGGTTGTACTATGTATTTCAGTTTCGGCTATACATTGCAGCATAGAATTACAGTTGTGGACAGAAAAAAGCAAATTTTTGTCGAATCGTTTGCGAATAATACTGGAACAGCTTTAATCTCTGTTCATGACTGTTTATAGACTTTTGTGCTATTCAATGAGATGTAGCCCTGTTCATGTGCTAGCTTTTTTGTTTCAGTCTAAATCAACAGCTGTCAAGTAACTTGAGTACAAACATACTGTGGAATTCGTGCACGCTGAATTTTGTTTCGAAGTTATCCATGGACTTGTACTCGTTTGCATTACAGTATAAATAAATAATGTTCGTACAGTAGACGGATGTTCTTAAACTTGCTATAACATAGCATTCCGGTAAATAATGCAATACTGTATGTTCAATTTTCATTTTTTTTGGTTTTTTAGATTGACAATGATGCTCAGGATAGTATTGATGCTAAACTCGAACGAATATTAGAAGATTTTTACAGCGTCGAGAAAGAAAACGAAGACCTTCAAAATCAAATTAGAGTAGTCGCCAGCGATGTTTTATAGCATTGTTTGGTAATGTCGCTATAGATCTCGGCTTGCAACAACGGCTGCCAATGTTAAATGGTTTAATTTAATTGAATATTCATTAGAATTGTAATTATCGTTGCCATTATATTATATATTTTGCTAAGTTAGATTTAAAAAAAAATCCAATTATTTCTAATTGTTTCAATACTTCCATATATTATTCATACCGTGCAAGTACTACTACACAGTTGTGGGTCATGCAAAAATTTTTAATTTCATTCTCGAAGTCAACTGACGGACACCCCTCACATCTACACTAGTGTTGGAATTAGACCCTAAACGTGGACAGAGGTGTATCATAGGTTAGAACATACGTCGAAGATCCAGATACATTTTGGGCGGAAACTATAAGCTTGTTTAGATGTCTTGTCATACAGGTTAACTAACATAATGTTTTAAAAGAAGCAAAAACAATATTGACTAAACTTGTAACCTTAATGGGTGCAGATGTAGCAGATTGACAGTCTCATAAAAATTGAAGATCATTGGCACGCCTGAGGTTCTCATCAAGACAATTTTAATTTCGTATGGACCCAGGGCCACAGTAAGAAAACCACAATGTTTTAAAGTGAACCCGGCACCAACTTATGTTTGCTACAAAACGTACACTATTCACTACTCGGTCAAACAAGTAGCCATTGTGCAAAAATGTATATTAATATACGTACAGTAGATTTATGACTACGTACCGCCAATCTTGCTATTGATTGATTGGGTCGCTGAATCACAGCAGGGGTGTCGTGCTGCTCAACGACAATATTTGGTTAGATAAACGCGACATTGGAAAGCAGCGTCATTAGCTCTTTCCAGAACGTCATAATGTTGTCAGAGGACCGCACAGCAACGGGAAGGTCGTTCACCATTGCAGATGAATAGGTTCCAAGTAGAAAATGTTTGCTTCAAAACGATATTCGACTAAATTATCATGCGTTAAAATCGTTCACGCAAGGGCGGAACCGCGAAAAAGATCTGGGGACGGAGCATAGCACGATTGGGAGAACCTGGCTGGCGCTGTGGGCCACAGTGCGATCTTTGGTATCTATAAAAACAATTTTTATAGATATATAGGCGGCACGCAGAAGGTTTCGTCATCACGCATCCGGGAAATATATTTAACTAAATTGTGTTGCATTTAAAAATCTATATAAATGCATTAAACTTGCTTAGTATATATAATCATTACACGGTTGAAAAAATAGTAAAATTTTTCATTAAGGATTTTCAAATCATCAGGAAACTGATTAAGATAACTGTATCGACTTTTCTTTCGATTGGAGCGGCGATACTATAATACCACGATGTTAGAAGCACACTAAATGTCAAAGATATATTTGTTTTATCAAATATACACAGCTATCTGAGTTACCGGAGTTCTTAAGCGGGTACAGTGTTGACGCTGTTAACCGAATTCAATGACAATGAAATCAGGTTCATTTTATTGTTCGCACTTTTTGTTTTGACGCTCTGAGGACTTAAACGGGCCGAGTATACACCCTCAAAAGCAGTTTGGTATTCCGTGGTTTTTAGATCATTGATCATAATTTAGCTGCTTTTATAGCTTTGGTTCTCAAACTGTCTAAGTCGTATTTACATTTCACCAGCCTCATGTGATTTATAGAATGTGTATAAACTGGTTCGTACTCGCGGTTAGTTAACACTTGGGCCTAATCTGTGTATCGTACAATGTTTGAGAAACCCATGCCGACACCAGTGATTGAACCTATGTTGTACAAGTGAAGGCGGTGTAGTCTAACCGCTGAGCTATATAGGAGCTGTTGTGGGGTTTCTTAATGAACCTCGCAAAGGGAGCGAATAACAGCGCACGTGTAAACATACACTATGCGACAAACTAGTTAACACAGGCTTGGGTTCCGCGTTTTTGCACAATGGACGTTAAATGGGTTAGCCAAGCAATGGGTAAAAACAAAAAATTAAATTCTTTGCTATGTAGACTGTATTTCCACGATGTGTACACTCCAAATTTTTGCACTTGCAATATAGTACAGACAAAAAAAACGGGCAGCCGTATCACAAAGTTTTTCAAACAAACAACACAAAAGTTTCAGCTGACGTCTAAAAACCAGCAAAATTATATTTCTTCTTCAATCAGAAAATCAATGTCAATACCTTTTTTTCTCTTTCAACAACATGCCGCGCTATGTAGACTGTATTTCCACGATGTGTACACTCCAAATTTTTGCACTTGCAATATAGTACAGACAAAAAAAACGGGCAGCCGTATCACAAAGTTTTTCAAACAAACAACACAAAAGTTTCAGCTGACGTCTAAAAACCAGCAAAATTATATTTCTTCTTCAATCAGAAAATCAATGTCAATACCCTTTTTTTCTCTTTCAACAACATGCCGCAAAAAATCAAAATTTGTCAGTTCAAAGTCAAATTTAAAAGTTAAAATTGATTCGATGCAACGAATCACACTCCCGGCAAAGAGATCTCAGAGGATAAAGATCCCATTTCGCCCCTTACGAACCGCAGACTTAGACTTCGACAATTTATATGCCACCGTAGACAGTTCCGGTACCAAGCCTGACCACTTGCGCCACATACACCCAAACCCAGCATGGTTTACATGGAACCCATCAGAGTCGTATAAGCGCTTGTCTAACTGTCCACCAGATGCGAAAGGACAGCTTGGCATTTTAAACCAGTTGACGTGTTTAGTCCCAATAGCACGGAGGCGATCTGAAATTAGATCGCACTGATGCTCCAGCTTCGGAGTACTTGGATGAGGCATTGGAAGCCCGACTACAATACGTAGTCGTGAGTGTTGAACCAGCAGTCGCTCCAGGGGTGCCCATGAATTCATCAGCGCGTTGTCATTCTGTTCTGCGTTGTTAACACCCCCATTAATAATTACAACGGCATAATCCTCCAGCCGAAAATACCTGTTAATTACAGAGGCAAGGTCACCGAATTTTGCCCCCGACAAGCTGACAGATGTCCCACCCACAATACTTTCTACTTGCCTGGCCTGACTGTCCGAGACAAGTAAAACCGACTTTCGTGTTGAAATCTCTAAAATAGGACTGCCGAAATACTCCTCCAACTTGTCAACCATTACATAACCATAATCACCCTTCCAATATCGCTTAGCGCAATCACTAAGACAGTGTCCATATAAGTTATTTCCCACAAAGTCCATTTCAAACCCAATTTCATCGGTTGGCAGTCGTTTTCCTGATGACCACACCATGTCAAAGGTTGCATTGCATCCGACGAAATAAATGTCAGTGTCATCGTCGTTAATTATAGATAAAAGTGACTCACGAAATGTCGAATTGTTCCGTAGCTGTGATGTTAATATATCAGTATAGAGATTGACGGAATGAAATACCCATTCCGTTGGCACCTTGAACCCATATTTCTTTGTTACCCATCCTTCGATCTCCCATGGATTTTGCCATAGAGAGACGTGCTTTCCCAGCTTGCTTGCCAGCTCCTGTTGACCGCATTGACTAAGTATAGTGTACCAGCGGGCGGCCTCGATCGAACCAAATACTTTGTTGGCGAATACTACCGGCTTTTCGTCTGGCTTGTCAGCATTGATATACGAGCCATCTTCGTGAAGTGTCCCAAAGACTCGAAACCGCGAAAGTGGATGATCCCTGCCAACGTAGACGATACGCATGATGCTGAAATATAATTTAAATAATGAATGAGTAAATTTGGGTTGTATAGAGAAACGGCAACGTCGACTGAAATACGCAATAGCTGTCGTGGCATCACTTTGGTTACTGCACATTCCTCGTCGGATCGACTCGACATGACGTAGCTGAAAAATAATGAGTGAAATACGCACTCGTGATTTGAGGAACAATAATCGACAAAATAATGAGTGAAATTCACACTCATGCTAGTATAATAATAAGAATCGAGTAGAAGTAGAATGGGTGAAATACTCACCCAACTTAACCACCAATCGAGATATGGCGGTCAATATTCAACGGATTGTATTGAAACAGCGTCGTCATCCGCAACCTCTGTTGATGGCGTCGGAGCAGCATCTGCGAGCTGGTTGGATTGATCCGTTGGAGAATCAGCGACTGCATTATTGTTGTCGGACGCAACTACCTCAAGCGGGAAGCAGAAGCCAACAGATCGGTTGATCAGCTTTTGGTTCGATAACTTTAAGACTACGGATCGACATTGTCCATCGACCCCTTTCTTGAGTTCAACAATCGTTGCGAGCGGCCAGCAATTTCTGGGCGAACTATCTTTGACGAGGACCACGGAACCAACCTGTGGAATGGTGTTGTTTGTGTTGCGTTGCTTGAAAGCCGCCGTACGTCCTCTCAACGACAATAGATATTGACTTTTCCAATGACGCCAAAACTGATCGAGGATCGCTTGAAGTCGCTTCCAATATTTCACTAAATCAGATCCTGTGACTGTGGCATTATCTGAGATCTCAGAGTTTCCAATACGGAAGCTCGGGAGGAATGACTTGGCACCGCCAATGAAGTGTGATGGAGTCAGAGGTGGTGCCGCCAATTCACCATTGATCGGAACGAGGGGGCGCGAATTGATGATCGCAGCTACTTCGGCAACAATGGTTTGAAGTTCGATCAAATTGACGCATCGATTGTCGAGGATCTTTTTCATTGCCCGCTTGCACAATCCGATCATTTTTTCGTAGAATCCCCCCATCCAAGGAGCTAGTTCCGTGATAAATTTCCAGGTAATACCGTGCGATGACGCAAAGTCCTGTACCGATGGATCTCGAACAGCTTTCCACATTTTCTTCAACACGGAGTCGGACGCACGGAAATTCTTGGCATTGTCCGACACGATGACCGTAGGGTAGCCGTAGAACGAGCAAAACCTGCGGAAGGCGAGCAGAAATTGTTGAGCAGATAGCGAATCAACTGTTTCCAGATGAACTGCTCGAACCGCAGCACAAGTGAAGAGGCATACCCAAACTTTGGAGCGATCTTTCCCTACCGACTTTATATACAGCGGGCCCATGTAGTCAACGCCCATGCAATCGAAGGGCCGTTGTCGGGACACACGAAATTGTGGCAACGGCGGAAATTGTGGCTTGCGATAAGGTCCACCATGCATAATCCTGCAAATTCTACAAGATCTCAGGACTCGCTTGACTTGACTTGGTCCAGAGATTATCCAATATTTATAACGAAGCCGCGATAACGTATGTGATACACCGCCGTGCAGCAATCGGTCGTGGTAGTCCTTTATCACGAGGTCGGTGTAGTGACAATTCTTTGGCAGTAGTATCGGATGTTTTGCATCGTAATCGAGGTCGGCAAATTTGAAGCGTCCAGAGCACCGCAATGTGTTGTTTTCGTCGACAAAGAGTCCCAAATGTTGGGTAGTTGGCTGGGTTCGTCTATTAAGACCAACACCACCCTCGGCGAATAACGAATGCAAGTAGACCCTTTGGCACGCTTGATCCCAAAATGCTTGGGATTTTTCGAGCTCTTCGAACGATAGCTCTGCCGTTGTCCTTTTCGCAGTGTTTCTAGCGTTGTGTACAAACCGCTTGATCCATGCTGTGACGCGTATCAGGCGACGTAGCGTTGAAAACGACTCAGGATCAACGAGAAGATTGTCTTTGACAACAAAGTTGTTGTTTAGAAGTGTTCCGCTAACAATCGAACGAGGTTGATTGGCATCATCTTGTGCGATGGAATTCGACATTGACACCTTTGTGTCGATATTTTCTGGCCAACACTTTGGATCCAGACGAAGCCACGAAGGGCCATTCCACCACAGATTATCTTCAAGCAACGATTCGTACGAACACCCACGCGATGCTAAGTCGGCAGGATTGTCGGCAGTAGGAACGTAGCGAAAGTTGACGCCTTTAAACGATAAGATTTGATCGACACGGTTGCGAACAAATGGTGTCCGTACGCTCGGGTGCTTAATCCAATGTAATACACATTGGGAGTCGGACCAAACCGTCTTTCGAGCAATCGGCAAATGTAGTTGTGACTCGACGTAATTGATCAACCGGGTTCCAATCAATGCCGCAATGAGTTCGAGACGAGGTATTGTCACGTCGTTTATTGGAGCAACGCGTGATTTAGCGAAGATGAAGTTCGACGAAATCTGATCACTGTTATCACTCCTCAGGAACACTATGGCAGCGTACGCTTTCTTCGAGGCGTCACAAAAGCAATGAAGTTGCAACGAAGAGCTGTTCAAACGCTGAGGCGTAACTAAACGAGGCAAGTTGTGATCAGCGATACAAATCAAGCTTGAGGCACACAGTCGCCACTCTTCGAGAACAGACGGAGGCAGAACGTCATCCCATCCGTATTTGAACTTCCACAACTGCTGCATCAATATTTTCGCTGTAACGGTGACTGGCGCATAAAATCCACATGGATCGAAGATAGAGGCAAGGCATTTCAACATCAGCCTTTTTGAAGTAACCGAATTGGGATCAGCCTTGAATGAGCTGCACGACAATGTGTCGGCCGTGGTCTTCCATGTGAGACCCAACACCATTGTTGTATCCGATTTTCCGCGATCGTGCTCCGGAATGTGCTCCAGTACTGACGCATCGTTAGTAAACCATTCACGAAGATTCATGGATGCGTCACGGAACAGCTGTTTACCATCGTCGTAGAATTGTTTAGCTTCAATCGATGTAGCTCTTCCCGTTATTATGTTGTCGACATATGCATTATCAACAATGTCCGACGCAGCCGGCGAAGTTGACTGTTGGCAGTGATAACGAATCGTCGCCGCAAGAAGAAATGGGCTTGACACTACACCAAACGGCACACGACAAAATCGATACGTTACTACATTGCCATCTGCATAAGGCAAATCGATGTCCCGAAGCCAAAAAAATCGAGTGACATCTCGAGACGCTGCTTGAAGACCAATTTGTAGAAAGGCCTTCTCGATATCACTAACTATCGCAACACGATGCGTACGAAACCGCATAATGAGACCACACAAATCGCCCAAAAACACTGGTCCACGATACAAACACTCATTGAGGCTCCAACTCTGCCGAGACGCCTTTGCCGAGGCATCATATACTACTCGAAGCTTTGTTGTGGTTTTGTTGGGCGTGATGACGCAATGATGCGGTAGATGATGCACGATACCGTCAGGATTTGTCGGTGCTTCCTCGATGACGCCTTTTGCCAACTGATCGCGTATTGTACCATCGTATATCTTCATTACATCCTTGTTGGTACCGACGCGACGTAACAACGATTTCAGGCGTCCCCGTGCCAGCATTTCGTTGGTGCTGAGCTCCGCAACATTCTTCTTCCACGGCCACGCTGCGTTATAGCGACCGTCCGCAAATTCAATGGAGCTGTTGAACAATGACATAGCTTCTTCGTCGTCATTCGAAGTTTCGCAAGGCTTCACTCCGATATCCTCCAAGCTCCAGAATCGCTCCAACTCAAAATTGGACAACGAATGATCAGATGTATGTTGCCGAAACAATGTCGATACCTTCCTTGCCGATGCAGCTGTTGTTTCAATGCGACCCGTGGCAATAAACCCAAGTTTCGACGACACGAGCACAAGGCCGTTTTCGCACCGGATTTGTTCTGGCAGTACAAAATCATAGTAATAGTCCGAACCCACCAAAACGTCAATATCGACCATTCGAGGTTGCTTGACAATTGGCTCAGCGAGCTTTAGCTGCTTGACCACCGGATATTTGTTGACATCGATGGGAAACTGTTGAATCGGGCACGAAATCGTATCAGTGACATTCGCTGTGATCCTTTGCGATGACCCATCTTCGAGAGCAATATCTAGCTCGACTAATTTATACTTCGTGGTTTTGTGCTTTTTTTCACCGAAACCAGCTGTTGAGATGACCTCCGAACCTTTCGATTTTGCACCAATAAGCTTTGCTAGCTTCGTAGTGATGAACGTACGACTGCAGCCGGTGTCGAAAAGCATGCGGATTGGAACCGTTTCGAGAGCTCCCTTGGCTTTCGCCAGTGCTGTTTGGAGCAGAGCCTGCTCACCGTGGGACAATAACGTTGTATTCACCGGTTCCGGTTTAGAACCCGGCGACAACGGCGAAGTTGCTACATCACACTCTTCTGAGTTGACGAGCACACTATTAGCAGATGCATCCTGCTTCTGTGTTCCGAACTTCGAGTTACACAAACTACGATGGTGGTTCGACTTCTTGCAGTACGTGCATTTGCGAGGATGAGGACACTTCTTCATGAAATGTCCCGAACGAAGGCATAGCATGCATCGATCTTTAATTTGTTCACGGCGGGAATTTACGTCCGGATACACCGAACATTGATCCGGAAAGTGGTCTGCGCCACAAAAACTACACTTTCCCGTTGAACCATTCGATGAGCTATTCGACAAAAGTGTTGCAGACGTACCTTCATGACGCCGCGGAAATGAAGATCCCTGCTGGTTACCTGACGAACCTTTCGAATGCGAATGACTGCCGTCCTTGTTGCTTTGTGGCTTAGCGACGAATGTTCGCTGACTCATATCTCTAGCTCTAATCTCACCCTTCAAAAGCTCCCTCAAATTCTGCAAAGTCCAAGCAGATGCACCGTTTTTGCGATGTAATTCCATTTTGACGAAGGTCGGGAGTTTCGACAGGATGATGGGTGTAAAATTATAAATAATAAATAAATAAATTATTAATAATAAAATTATTAAAAAATTCAGAGAATCAAAACAAATTGACGAAAGACAGACAAAAAAAGGACCAAAAACACAAAAACACAAAAAACAACACAAAAAAAACCCTCACACAGCCGCAAAAAAAAAAAACAAAAAAAAAAAAAAAAAAAATATGTTGAATGAATGTATATACCTTGCAAACGTACACGTTCAAAGAGCAAATTAATTAAAACACGCTTCAGTTGTGTAAGTGGTGTCTTTAATTGCAATACTTGCTGTAATGTCGATTACCCCCAGCGCAAGAGTAGCGCCCGGTGCCCCCCGCGTACATGATCCAGGCGGGGACGTCCGCAATTCCAGAAACTTGAACGTTGTCGCCGCTAAATCGAATGATTACTCCGGCGGAGGCGACCCTGATGAACGTGAGCGACAAATTATACTGCGGCAGCAGTTTTAACGAAATGCTGCGGAACGCACAGTGTTTGTAAATCTACGGTGAAACGGTTTGCTGCAATCAAACGTGTTACGTCATTGTGGATACCCTGGTCGAAGAATGTAAACCAGAACTGGTGAGGGAAATTAGTAGTAGCGTAAAAATTACGTTTTTCAACAAGTACACTTTATATAATGTACTGGCTGGGAATCTGACTGTCGGCGGTGCTGTAGTGCGGCCGGCGCTGTCGCAAGAAACACCTGTTGTGAGTGAGAAAAAACGAACCGAGCAAATAAGCATTTTAATATCAATTAGGACGTCCTTGAGAGTGATGTTTAAGGTAGCCAAGGACTTTGTTATTCCAGGACGGCTACAGTTTCAAACTACGTATATGGCAGACTCGTATTTGGTTAAACTCTGGCATATTGGTATCGATAAATGGTTTGACCGGTGATTATGCAGCGGGCATGAATGGTTTGACTGACCATCAAAAGTCGCGGGAGCTTGGGCTCAAAGTCAGGGCTACGGTTGCCTCCCTAGCTGTTCCGCCACTAAATTTGGTTCCAGAGTGGCCCCTACCGTCGTTGGCAGCAGTACAAAACCGAGACGCTGAACGCATACCAACAATATGACAACGAAATGCAGGCCAATAAACCAACTTTTGTAAATTTACAAAGTTTACACCCTTTTACAGCAAGTAACCGAAGAACAGTTGTTTGTCAAACCATCATTTGTGTGAAATAACTGTGGACGACGAGAAGTTCCGCTGTACATAGGAGAATCTCATGGTGAGCAAGGCTAGAATGTTTGGCAACAACAACGGTTGATGACATAAAAGCTGTTCGCTCGGCAGGTGAGATCAACAGTATTGACGATACACTGACTGAGTCCGAAAGTTCAGGATTGGAGCAGAACGGCTTTTAATTTGTTCACGATATCAAACGCAGCTAAGTTTGAGCAAAGTCCCGCATGTTATCCCGTATCAAAGTAGGTTAAAGACGTTTTAAACGTGAACATTTGCTCAAGATATTTTGAGAGAAATAGCAATGCAGTATCAAGAACTGTACACGTCAGTTGGGTGTGGGATAAATGAAACAATTTTTTTCTGATGCCCCAGATATCCCACGGCTATCCGAAGAGCACAAAAATTCTTTTGATGCAACAAGAAGTGGAAAAAATTTTTGGTTAAAAGGCCGGAAATTTTCTGGTAGTGATGGTTTTCCGATCGTTTTTTACAAAAATTCCCATCCGGTGGTTACCATTATCACTGACGTATTCAATTTTTGTCATAGATGAGGTTACTTGTCTCCCACAATGTACCATGGTTTTATTTCATCCCTGTATAATGGTAAGGAAGAGGGCGATTGTTACGGGACAACTGGCGTGCCATAACTTTGTTGGACTGTGACTAAAATTTTAGTGAACAGATTAAAAGGCCTTATGTATCCACTAGTCCATCACAGCCAGACGTGTGCAATTCTCAATAGACATTCGTGATAACATTTCGACGCTTTATTCGATAGTGGACAAGGCTAATTCTGGAAATGAAGACCTAATAGTGCTATCTTTGGATCATAAAAGTTCGTTTGATTTGATTGAATGGGAATTCATGATACGAACTCTAGAGAGCATGGGTCTGAGGGAACCTTTTTGCAGTGGATTAAGATAATATATAACTCCAAAATGTTCTCTTTCCGTAAAATCGTAAACGGTTTTGTGAGCAAAGTGTTTCCAGTTACTCGCGCCATCAGACAAGGATGCCCACTATCGCCATTGTATGTAATTGTTTCGGGCACTGTCACATGCAATTCGCTTTTCTCCCAAGATAAAGGGTATAGACGGTTGAGGAGTAGTGTGCAAGTTGTCCAAATATGCGGACGACACCACGCTTTTTCTACGTTAACATACAGAAATTAACGAGGTTTTTTCTATTTGTCATCGCTTTGAGCGTGCCTTTGGGAGCACTATCAGTATCCCGAAGACGCATCTGTTACCACTTAGCTCTTACTGGTTTAGGCCCTATGTGTTGTGTTTCTCGGAATTCTATGTGGATTATTTAAAAATTTGTGGCTTTCGCATACAGCAAATCGATGGCTTTTATGTCTTAAAAATTGGTTTAAGGCTTTCAATAAATTAGTAAACAGGGCACCACCAAGGGGTCTTCTGGTTTATTGGTTACCGTATCCACCCTCCAAATGAACTAATTAAATTAACAGAACTGGCTCTGGACAGATTCTTAAGGTTTTCATCGAGAAGAAATTTTTTGAATAAGTCTGTCGTTAAGTTAGGCAGACACGAAGGCATTCTCATCCGAATACAAGATAGCCGTCTTATGATTTTGATTAAGAGATGGTCGGCAGGGACACAAACCCGCGGATGGCAGACTTTCTTCGATGTTTCTACGGTAGATTGGATGGCCTGAATACTAGGCAACTTCACATGGTCACATTTCCACAACTTTTTAAAGAAGCTCGGAAATCACAATTGGTTTTTAGATGCCTCAAAATCGATAATCGACGAGTAATTGTTTAGGCACAATATTAGACATGCGTAATTGCAATTGAAAGTTCCTATATAAGCTTATGATAAATTTTAAATATAGGGATGCAATCAACCCGGTTCATTCCTATTGGAGAGAAAAGTTGAACATGGAAACGGTTCGCGGGGACCATCGTTTTATAGAAAACTCTTGGAAATATATATTAACCCTGCATGAGAACGGGTTAACAAGGTCTTTCCACTATAGTTTTGTACATAGAACTGTAGTAACTCGTAAGCAGACGCTTGTGTTTTTAGGTACACCTGATTACTGTACATACTGTGACCATGTGTTAAATATTCATGTAACCGAAGATTTGGAACACTTGTTCCAGTACTACGGCCGAACTTATCTCCTATAGGGTCAAATTATGCCAAGTTTGATAGTCATAGTCGGAAACTGGGAGCAACAAATAACTTTAGATCAATTCATTTTTGGAAGATGTTTTCCTTGCAATAAAAATAAAGAAGTTTGTTTCAGTCTTGTTGTTCATACAGCTCAACGTGCTATTATAATGGTGAAAAAGGCCTTCGACAGTGGGTTCATCGACTTCGATGCTTTTGACTATCTGAAAAAAGCTTCTATATTTCAATCTGTGTAGTATCAAAACGGTATTATACGAGAAACAGTTCTTTCGCCGTTTTGGGGGGCCTGATGGCATTGTTAGTATTTTTCCAAGCAGTCGTTTTAGGGTTAATATATAAATACATATATTTGTCTGTTTTTCAACTAGGATTGAAAGTGCACGGATCTTGGATTTTTGTGCATGGAGCCATATTAGTGGCAATGCCCACGCATTGTCACGACTTGGAATCTATATCCTTGTCTTATTATATGTGTTGCATCGGGTGGGGCTTGTCTCCACGTATAGAAAAAACCCGTATGTGGTCCGTAGGAATGCCTGCTTGAAATATAGTCAAGTCCACTAATAAGAACGGCAAAGTGGGTATATTGCTACAAGCTTGGCAGTAACAAGGTTCTTAAGCTCATGTTCTCATATGTGCGCTCCATGAATCCTGCGAATCTGTGGCTATACGAGTTTAAAATAAATGGCGCCATGTTCTGCTGTCGCAGGGCAATTAGTGACCCCTATTCTAGCGTTCGTATTAGCAGACCAAGAACCTAGTAAGAACGGCAATCATATAAAGCCTGCGCGCATAGTTGAAAGGGTTCTATCATTTTAGAACACTATACGTGTTTTGAAAAACAATTCCGCTAAGCTACGAGAACTTAACATGACTTAATAATGCATGATAAGCAAGACCCATCAAAACTTAACACAAACAAACTCGAAAATCTTCTCAGTCTTAAACATGTTCACATTTTTTGCACGTGTAATTTTCGTCGTCTTCTAAACCCAAAGGCCTACACTCCGCGCAAATCCAGCGAATGCAGAGCGTACACCGAAACCGCTCAACGCTTGTTTCATAGTAATTAACGCCACAAACATCGCACACATCTTCATTCACGTCAGAGTCACTAGTCGGCTCATAGTCACTTGACGATGAACTTGGCGTTACAGCTTCGAAACGACGTTTTTTAGCGATTTTGCGCTGTTTTCCAATTCGTTGCATCGTTTTTTCGGTGCTGGTGACTTTGATCTATTCCTTCGGAGGTCATCGGAGAACCCTATTTCGTCGACATTTAACATTTGTGTTGGCCGATCCGCGATGTTGAGTTCTTGAAATGTCTCTTCAAGATGTGAAAACCAACTGTCGACGAATTCTCGCGTTAACCCCCGCGCTCGCGCCAATTGCAAGGCCTGGGGTCTACGCGTCTTGAGTTCCGATCCCCACCTTTTCTTGAATGCTCTGACCCAATATTTGGTTGGACGGTTGTGTTTGAAGCGAGTCATTGGTCTTCCCAACCCGGCTACGAAACTCTCAGTCAAATCAAGGAGCCGTTTTCGTGTAATGGGCATCCCGATATCTGCCAATGCTTTAATAACAACAACCA
>JASANE010011077.1:0-14089 GCA_030248225.1 Trileptium ribeirensis
GACATTTTTATTTCGAATTAATGATAATCCCTAATTGTTTTGAGCTGTTGGGCGTCCGTGGTTCAAACCTGACCTGAACACGGATGTTAAATGTATAAATCAGATATACGTGTTTACTTTATTGCAGAATTTCTACTGTTAAGCAGGCTCTAGTTGTACTATTATGCTCGTGTACCTAGGCCTTAGGTGTGTGACTGTTGGTGTGAATTTTTTCGCTTCGCTTATATCAAACCAATTAATTTGAGCGAGGTCTTATCACACTCTTATGGTGACTATTTTCTGGCTTCCAACCATTCCACAAGAAATGCTTCAGGCTAACAGAGGCAGGCACATAGGTGATACTTCGCCTAATCTTTCAAATACTATTAATTTTGTTTCACTTAAGCCTCAGTTTGCAGTGAGCAACTAAAGTCCCATAAATCAGCTGGAAAGTTACCTTGCAAGGACTAAAAGTAAAATTTCAGTGCCCGAAATTCAACATTCGTTGGTTACAAAATAGTATCCAGGAGGTACCGACGGCGTATGCTTAGCAAAACTGGCGGCCCCTACTTGGAGGTACGTCCAACACAAATTTCTTAAAAGGTAACACTATTACTACTCGCAATACCTTACTGACAACAACACGATTACGAACTAACGACTAAAATATTCAACACTTAGTAAACAAAGCAATTACAAATTTACAGTACGGTACTGACCATAAACAGATTGTCCGATTGTTCAGTATTGTCCACAATTGCCGCTCCACACAGATAACGCACAGATCGCGACTCGAATTGTCCCGTCACTGAAAGCGTGGGCCTTGTCAAAATGGCGTGGCTCGGTAGTTGCACCGTAAGCGATCCCAATCGAAATGTGTCGCTATTCGCTGTAACAATTTATTGTCGCCAACCGGTTGCGTTGTTAGCGACGATATTAGCTCCTCCGGTAGCTATAAAAGTCCAATACGCGACCCGATTGTCAATGAATCCTGCCGATGAAATGGCACGGCGAAATGTATGTTACTCGTCGCTTGAAGAAACTCACAATTGTCATTAACCAACGGTAGCAGGAACAATGAGTTGGAACCCACGTTTGCGTAAATTACTAAACTGCCAATGTCAATATTCCGCGTTCCACAGTTACCAGAAGCAACACGGTAATCAATGTTACGTCTGACGTCGAGTATTCACGTCGTCGATAGCTCGAAGATCGAAATTACGACAATTGTCTAGGTTGATACCAGCCTGAGCAGTTCACGTAACCACAGTGGAAGGACGTACACCGTCGTATGAAGCTCTTTCTTGATACTAGCGCAGCAAAATCTCGACAATAGCGAGGCCGGATCGACAGACAGGCGATAAATATCCCGCCGATGTGGTGACAGTACAAAATCTGGTAAACAATTGGCGATGATCGTCCGTGATGCAGTCCAAAACAAATCGCGTATGCCAATAACGTATATACTGTAAACGTAATAATATTTGCTAATATCGAAATACAGTACTACAATACACTGAGTAGAATACGTAACACCTAGATCAACGGCTTCCAGCCACTGGCCACGGAGATGTGCACCAACTAACAAGCTACCAGCATACCAAACATTTAAGTCAACTCGACCCCAGCTATTCGATCCTCCGTACGTACTATTATAAGGTGTCAATAAGTGCCAACACGGCCCAGGAACAAACGCTTATTCCTAGTGCCTACTGCGTGCCTCTCCTGGAGCACTCGAACCTATATTCCGTTTTGTGAAGGCCAGCGATCGCGTTGAGTCCCTGGGACGCCTTGGCCTCATACATATACATATTGTCTGGGCCGGTCAGTACCACCAAATTAACATTTAAACAATAGCAAGAGTGATAGTACGCGTTACAATTGCAAAATAGGGTGTTGACCTTCAGTAGGAACAACCTTGTCACATTTTTTTGCAAGCAAACGGCGTGTCCTGTTTACACCACCTAATGCCCTACCCTCATGCGAGAGGTCCGATAAGTAACCCATGTGAGGAGACGCATGATAGGTATCCGATCCTGAAAATTTTTTATGGCCTCACGGCGTGGCCCCCACTTTATTTTATGTACTAGGACCAGTTCTGGCCTTAAGGGATCCCAGCTGCACCACGGTTTACTCTATTGTGGTGCCCGGACAAACCCGGCTTCCACGACTCCCCGGTGATCTATGCGATGACCTAAAGGAACCGCTTAGCTTAGCAGGCTGCCGGCGGGTTAACCAGGGTGTTCGGCCTCGCCCCTATAATGGCCCACGTATCTAGTGGTATGGAGGTCCCCCGAGGGAGAGTCAACCCCTAAGCCTGCTCACAGGTAATAAGGCTGACTCGCCTTTCCCTCATTATCCACTTTATCCCCTAAGCGGGGTTCTCTGGTCCTAGTGTGGTCCTAGCGAGATCCTCCGTTGGTGTGTCCCTCTGCATTATTGTCCTGTTTCTAGTCCTAAATGAAACATGACTGGCCCTATAAAACTTGATATTGTGGCAAAATTTAGTTACTTGTTTTACGTTGGGGCCCTGAGGCGGAGGCCAGTCCCTTGAGTGTCTAGATTCTAATTATTAGAGTTGCATCATTAGAGTGGCAAGCCGAGCGACGGGTTATGCAAGGCAATGATTAAGTGCGAGGAGTTGGCGGCAAGGGCGTTCCTGATGGTTGCCGTGCATGCTCGAACGTTCTTAGGGGTTCCAGTTTAAGCTGCTTCTAACGACTTTGCCAGGGTCCTGAATTTAAACAAAAACTCCTAACTGCTTTGGAAAGTAACACACGATTCAATTGATTTACTCCTGAATCTGTCCTTTTATATTCAACGCATTTTATGAAATTCGCCCAATCGGGGCATACAACACTTATTTACAACATTCACGTTATAACGTTATTAGTTTCGGGTACCCTACAAGATACCCTACGGAACACTATATTTCCCTTAACGTACAATGCCCCCAGAATTTCCGCTCAAATAGAGCCCGATAAACTTTGGCGATAGAATGCTAAATTTTAAAGGAGCCGACCATTTACCTATGAAATCTCGATGAGTTAGACCCTTTTTTCAATTTGAACTCCGAATGAAAAACGGGACCGAAGGTTCAGAATTTTGCAATCTTTCAACAGCGACTGGAACGGCTCGCGAACTCCCGCCTAGTTAGAACTCGCTCCCAGAGGGTTCCGGGAGTAGGCGCCGACGTGGATTCTCCCCGTAGTTGCACGGTTAGAGAAACCACCTCCCACCCAAAATTTTCGATGCAACTCAGCTGACCGCCAGCTCCAGTCCCTGTCTCGTTTTATGCGCACTAGTGAGCCTCTTAAAATTTTGTGCTTAAGCTCGGGCCCGCAGTCGCCTGCATCGCCGTTTAACCCTGAACGAAAGAATCAGCGAACGAATGGGGATTCGACGCTGCTGTTTGATTTAAGACAGACGGGGACAACTCGTGTCACCCTGAGATGCAGACGGCTACGCCCTTAAAAGCGCTCCTTTTATCACGTACGAGATTTTGTTGAACTTTTCGAACCTCCTCTTAATGACCTCTTCGAGCTGCAAAATAATCGACACTATGTTAAATTTTCGGTGAGTATCTCCAAAAACGGAATCACTTGCCACGTAGTGGAATTTTGATTACGATCGCATAGAATCGAAACTGTGGCCTCTAGATTTTCGCCGGAACCTAGAAATTCTGAGCACTGCCAATAGCCTAAAAGCAGAAATTTTGATCACTCCTCGGACCTGTGAAAGAAAGAAACTGTCCGAGGAGCGGGGAACCAGTCGAGATACGCGAGAACCCGAATTTTGATTAGTTTAAGATAATTTTGCAGATTTTGACGGGGCCTGGCCCTTACGGACGCGCGGGGCATCCTTCCGACACCCCAACGCCCGCAAGCACGGCCCTTGTTACGATCGAGAAGAAGCGAGAACCAGGGAAGGCTCCCCGCCGTGGAGGCACGGCGAGAAACCAACCCTGGTATGTTTAAACCAAAAACAAAAGCAAAAACCTAACAAAATGAGAGCTCAAATGGCTACAACCGCCAATTCCTACTAACTTAAAACTCGACTGGTCCCGATCGGGGAATCGGGCAGTCTCTTTTATACTCTGCTTAGCCCCCCCTTTTTTCCTTGTCTCGTGTCCAGCTTAGGCTCTTGGTGCTCTGGCAAAACATCAACTTAAAATTTGAAAGGCCAGCGCGCTGGCAAAGCTAAAGAAAACATATATATGTATGTCTAAAACTTAAGCACAAAGCGCACGTATATACACAAACAAGCAACGACGACGTAAATAGCATTAACAATAGCCCCTAGTGGGCTCTGGCCGCTGAGACTGGTTTACCAGAGAGAATAACACACTTGGCCGACGGGTGCCAACATTTGGCGTAAACAACCTAAACCTAAAATTTTAGGTAGGTCCATTGGGAGGCCCGTTAGAGACCCTTTTATGCACGCAAAATAGAAATGTTTTGGGTCCCATTTGAGTAATGAGAATCCTGTGAAGGTTCGTTAGGGCGGGTGGCCCCGGTTTTCAGAGAAATAGTTAGTATAGGATCCAATTGAGGTATAGGGCTCCAAAAATTGGGGCGTTTTGGTTTGAGACGTAGTGATTTAGGGCCCTGAAGTTTGAGAGTATAAACGTTGGGTTGGGAGTCCCTAAGTACTTACCGGTTGGAAGTAAGTTGACCCGAACGAGAGATTTTAAAGCCTTATAGAGTCCTGATGATAGTTTAATGTCCCCCTTTCTGTTGGAGATCTGTGAAAACACCTAAAATTTTAAATTCTTATACCCATTGAAAAGTGAAGTTTTATCATCTTAAATCGATTCTTGTCGTTCTCCCCATGTATTCAAAACGTCCCTTAGAGCATACATATATATAACAAAATGGTAACAAAGTAACTGTTTCATTTCCCGTCGTGTCAGGATAGATCTTCCCAGGTCCCAAGATGTCATAGAAACTCGAAAACGCATTTTTTCTCCTGGGGTTTTCGCACGGCACCCTGACCCATCCTGACACTTGGCGCCATACACAATATGCATTCGATTATTCAACAATAAACATGAATATGTACCATTGACGGATGCGCACCGGAAACGACACTGGGGCACCTGCCCAACAAAATTGTTAAGTCTGAGCGGTGATAAAATCGTGAGATCTTTCCCCTTGTCCCCGGCCGATTCGACTACGCATCCGTACAGCACTACAACACCAATGAATTGCACAAATATTTTATTATTTATAAAATCATAATCACCTGGGATCGATCGGATACTCTAATCATGAGAGTTCGACTCAATTTTGGTGCGTAATCACCCCGCGCACCTCGGGCTGGTGGAGCGTGATAGCACATCAATACAAATACAATATTTATTTTTATTCAACACAATGATAAATGATCCATCAATGAATTCCTATATCACGCTCCACCGGTATCCGATCGCCCTCTATCCACCAGATTTTGAGGCCCTTTATGGCCCGATTTTGGATATTTGAGATTCGGCAAAAACTCGGGCTGTTACACTGTACATCAAACAAAAGGTAAGTTTTCAATTTTTTTACATCAAAACGATGGCCAGACGATCAACTAAGCGATATCGTTTTTATTTTTTTTACATGTTTGTCGTACTTCAGCTGCTATACACTAATACTTTAAGTATGTCAAATTTAACGTCTATTTGTATATTATTGAGGAACACGGGACGTCATTTAAGGAACAAATGCTGGTGTTAAGGAACAGTAAAAAATATCGTCATTTTGGATAAGCCAGCGACACTGGGCATCGGAGTAGAAAACGTCTTACTGTTTTGGTGGTCTTTCTTCTGTTACCGACAACAATATTTCTTACCATACGTACTCGCGGGTGGTCATCTCGGGGAAAGGTGTAAATGGCATCGGGGGGGGGGAAGTAACGGTCCACCTACTCTTGGCCGGTCAAAATTTTTTAGGGAGGGTAGGCCGAAACGGTCTTGTTTAGGTACCCAAAATCTTGGCTCAATTTATATATAATCCGAAGGGTAAACTACATGTCGAAGTCCGTCGACTTAGGGGACGGTTGGGGGTAGGAAACCATGTCGAATTTTTAAGAGTTCGAGGTTCTCCCGGATTTCGGTAATTTTTTGCTCAATTTCTGTACATTTTCTACCTTCTTGCTCAAATACTCTCAATTTTTGCTAGTTTGTGTTGATTTTGTTCCACCAATACTGTTGACTCGCTAAGTTTTCGGGACACGATGACATATATACCTTAATGTTGCACAAAGACGCTATATTTTTTCGTGGGCCGAAATTAATTCCCCATATAGTTTGTCCAACACATCACAACACAAAACCTGGTTGTAATAAAAAAGTCTTTATGGCTGCTTTGCTGACGGTTGGGCTCACAGCTAGGGCTCGTTTGTTACGAATACGATATATATTCGCAAATTTATGCTTAAACATGACTAAACTTAATTCTAAACTAGAAACAAGTTTCACAGAATGCCTCATTTACAATCAGCTGGGAACGCTTTCTGACCAGTATATTTTTCCATAACTTGCGAAAGTATGATGGTCATCTAATCATGCAAGAGATTGGTAAATTAACCAATCAACTCAAAATGGAGCTCGATTGTATACCCAAAGGTGATGAGGATTATCTGTCCTTTAGCATCAAACTTCAACATCAAATTGTGCAACAGCAACAACGATCTGCAACATATGTCCCCAATGGATACCTCGCTCATCTCTTTGCTATACACGACTCAATGCAACCAAACATTCAACCTCATCTAGAAGTTAACGAAGACGATTTATCTGATGTGATTTCTCTTGATCAACTAGGTGATGGTGAAGATAGCGATATGGAGGATAACGAACTTTTGGATAATATTGCGGCTGAAGATACCACGGAAGCGGAAGACAGTCCAAAGCCTAAAAAATACACTTGGTCTCTCAAATTTAAAGACAGTTTTCAATTTTTATCGTCTTCGCTTCAAGCGTTGGTGGACAATTTAAAGAAGGATGGTAAATTTCCGGCAATGACGCAATACAGAACTATTATTACGAAAGGGGCTGTACCCCTATGATTATATGGACTCTTGGGAACGCTTTGATGATACGCAGCTACCTTCTATGGATGCGTTCTATAATAAACTGAATGATCAAAATATAACTGAAGATGATTATAAACATGCGGAAAAAGTATGGAATGAACTAAATTTAGAGAACATGGGACAATACCATGATCTCTATGTAAAAACTGATGTTTTATTACTATGTGATGTATTTGAAAGTTTTAGAACTTTTGCTATTGATAATTATAAGTTGGACCCGGTACATTATATAACACTCCCAAGTTTTGGATGGGATGCTTGTTTAAAGTTGACAGGCGTGCGGTTACAATTGTTGAAAGACTCCAACATGTACATGTTTTTTGAACATGGCATACGAGGAGGTATTTCAATGATTTCACACCGTTATGCCAAAGCCAACAACAAGTATCTTGAAAATTATGACCCAAGTAAGGAGTCAAACTATATAATGTACTTGGATGCTAATAATTTATATGGATGGACTATGGTTCAGAAGTTACCCGTAGATGGATTCAAGTGGGTAGGAGATAGTCGTCTGTCAAAAATAAATTGGGAAAAGGAGGGGGATGTTGGTTATGTTCTTGAAGTTGATCTAGAATACCCAGATTACTTACATACATTATACAGTGATTACCCACTTGCTCCCGAATCTATGAAAATTGAAGACTCAATGTTGTCGCCATATTGCCTCCAGGTAAAGGAAGATTTTAGAATGAAATACACACCAATCAGAAAACTTGTCCCTAATTTGAACAACAAGGCTAAATATATCGTACATACGAGGAATTTGAAACTGTATACCGAGTTGGGACTCAAGGTAACGAAAATCCATAGGGCAATTCAGTTTAACCAGCCAGATTGGATGAAACCCTATATTTTGTTTATTACCGAAAAACGCAAACAGGCAAAGAGTGATTTTGAAAAGGATTTATTTAAACTGCTAAATAATGCAGTCTTTGGAAAGACTATGGAAAATGTACGGGCTTATAAAGATATTAAGCTTATAAATTGTCCGAAAAAGTTTCAAAAGTTGGTATCAAACCCTCGTTACAGTGGCAGTACAATCTTTGATGAAAATTTAGTGGCGGTTTCAATGAAGAAACCAAGTGTTTGTTTATGCAAACCAATTTACGTGGGGTTTACAGTTCTTGAGCTTTCCAAAGTGTTAATGTACGATTTCCACTACAAATATATCAAGAGCAGATATCATTGTCATCTGCTGTTTACCGATACCGACAGTCTCTGCTATGACATATACGCGGAGGATGTCTACGGTGACATGAAGGAATATATAGAATACTTTGACACCAGTGACTATTCACCCGATCACTTCCTATACTCAGGAACGGAAAGAGGAAGGCGGCCGGGGGCGGGATCATATCCATGCCCCGGCTGGTCGCCTGCTTATGAAAACCCTAAATTTTAGGTAGGTCCATTGGGAGGCCCGTTAGAGACCCTTTTATGCACGCAAAATAGAAATGTTTTGGGTCCCATTTGAGTAATGAGAATCCTGTGAAGGTTCGTTAGGGCGGGTGGCCCCGGTTTTCAGAGAAATAGTTAGTATAGGATCCAATTGAGGTATAGGGCTCCAAAAATTGGGGCGTTTTGGTTTGAGACGTAGTGATTTAGGGCCCTGAAGTTTGAGAGTATAAACGTTGGGTTGGGAGTCCCTAAGTACTTACCGGTTGGAAGTAAGTTGACCCGAACGAGAGATTTTAAAGCCTTATAGAGTCCTGATGATAGTTTAATGTCCCCCTTTCTGTTGGAGATCTGTGAAAACCCCTAAAATTTTAAATTCTTATACCCATTGAAAAGTGAAGTTTTATCATCTTAGATCGATTCTTGTCGTTCTCCCCATGTATTCAAAACGTCCCTTAGAGCATACATATATATATAACAAAATGGTAACAAAGTAACTGTTTCATTTCCCGTCGTGTCAGGATAGATCTTCCCAGGTCCCAAGATGTCATAAAAACTCGAAAACGCATTTTTGTCCTGGGGTTTTCGCACGGCACCCCCTACCCATCCTGACACTTGGCGCCATGCAAAATATGAATTCTATTATTCAACATTTAACATTAATATGTACAATTTACGGATGCGCACCGTAAACGACCCTGGGGCACCTGCCCAACAAAATTGTTAAGTCTGAGCGGTGATAAAATCGTGAGATCTTTCCCCTTGTCCCCGGCTGATTCGACTACGCATCCGTACAGCACTACAACACCAATGAAGTGCACAAATATTTTATTATTTGTAACATCAATCACCTGGGATCGATCGGATACTCTAATCATGAGATTTCGACTCAATTTTGGTGCGTAATCACCCCGCGCACCTCGGGCTGGTGGAGCGTGATAGCACATCAATACAAATACAATATTTATTTTTATTCAACACAATGATAAATGATCCATCAATGAATTCCTGATATCACGCTCCACCGGTATCCGATCGCCCTCTATCCACCAGATTTTGAGGCCCTTTATGGCCCGATTTTGGATATTTGAGATTCAGCAAAAACTCGGGCTGTTACATCTCTTAAAATTTTTTTGGATTTTATAGACTCCTTCTCTATGGTAGTAAGTTAAATTTGTCGAGATATGAAAAGAAAGTGAAAATTTTGTATGATTAATCCCATATGATGTACAGCCCTTGATTTCCATTAAGTAGAATTGGTGTGGAATTCGAAAAATTGGCCCGTTTGGGCGTGACATTTGTAAAATTTGGCCCGTTTGGGCTTAAAATTGCACTAAATTTCGAAAATTTTTCCAGGAATTTCCCAAAAATTTGTTAAAATTTATTAAAATTTGCTAAAACGAGGGCAGAAGGACGATCAATTTGTTTGGTTATCACCAAAAACGCGTCCCTTCTCCCTTTATTTTCGGTAATTTTGGAAGTTTTCCCTTATGGCCTATAATATTTTATGCCTGTTTATAAAATTTTGTGTCTTTGAAGAATACCACTCGTTATTACTCATGAGACCGAATATGTGGCCTCTTGCCACACGTAACGTAATAATATGACACCATTATATATAAACATATATATAGTTGCAATTTATTACACACACAGTAATTCTGTAAAGGGACTGTTAACAGGTCTGTTGCCCAGAATTTTGCTACAGGAGGGACCCGGTGAAAATTTTATGCTAAGAGGGGTGTCGGTAAAAATTTTCAGGCTTTTTAAAAAAATAATAAAAAAAGAGAATCAAAAATTATGTATCTTAAACACAAATGAAAGCTCGATTCGGACGCAAAGAATCGCCGTATTACCTTGCACACACAGATTCGGTGGTAGCTGATATTTCAGCAGCGGATCCAGAGTCGCCGTAAGAGGGATTGTCATTAGACACTTATCTCCAGGGAACCAAGCTTTACCCCTGCTTGGACCATCCAGAGTCGCCGTAAGAGGGATTGTCATTAGACACTTATCTCCAGGGAACCAAGCTTTACCCCTGCTTGGACCATCCAGAGTCGCCGTAAGAGGGATTGTCATTAGACACTTATCTCCAGGGAACCAAGCTTTACCCCTGCTTGGACCATCCAGAGTCGCCGTAAGAGGGATTGTCATTAGACACTTATCTCCAGGGAACCAAGCTTTACCCCTGCTTGGACCACTTACCGGTAAGGCTCGAACCGCAAATTTTGACTTAAACATTTCGTAGTGCGATGCAAATTTTGACTTAAACTAGTATTAAAATTTTCCGGCGCGCGATGCGGTTTTTCTGCCTGGTCTGCTGTTCCTTCTCTTTTCACCTGGCCATTGGGCTCCCGCCCACGTATACCTGTGATACCGACTCGGCCGCTAAGTAATATGAATTCACATAAGAGAAAACAAAAATGTACTGCAAAACTGCGCGAAGGCCTTAGGGTCGTCCAAAATAGTTTTTAAAATCACACCATTATGAGTACAAGAACCAGAAACAGCAGCAGTATTTTCCAGCAAAATCTGCTTCGTACGACTAGTTCTTTTTACTGCTAACTACTGTGTATGCATTTTTTTCAAATTTTGTGTGCTAAAATATACAACGTTATATATAATTTCTCTACTATTAGAGTATCTTGGTGTATATTCCGATGGAAACATATATAGAAATCCTGAATTATAAGGAAAATTTTTCGAAACGCGTGGCATCCAGTTCCTAAAATTTGAAGTGTTTCAGAGCAACGAGCAAACAACATGCGGATCATGTTAAGTTTTTCTTATGCGAATGATCCTGTTACCTTTTGTGTCTCAAACCCAAAGTCTGAAGCCTAAAACTAAACTTTTAAGCCTAAGCCTGCACTCACAAACTGGCCTCCAGTTTTAGTACGTGTGTCTTATCCATGCTCCCAAATCCTCCCACTGTTATAACGGGGAAAACTTGACGCGGTCCCTAAATGATACATTATGAGTAAAGACCATCAAATTCATAGAAACCAACAAAAACAGTCACTCACAGACAACCATTAATACGCCATTCAAGAGTGAGGGAACATTAGGAGGCCGCTTTCCGCTTTTTCTCGAAAAGTGAGTGGGGGCACCTCACCTTTCACCCCCGTGTGTTGCGCGCCTGATCACTCGAAGTATACTGAAAACCGAGTACTCAACAAACAAAGTAGCAAAAAATTTATTTTACGTAGATAATTTGAACAAAAAAACAATATGTTATATGTGACATGTGAACAAAAAAGGAACCCATAATATAAAAAACAATATTATTTCAATGCACTCACATACTCATTTTATTACTGGTATTTTATTTGTAGTTGCCAAATATATATATTAAATTTTCGAGTTTCCCTGCATTTTTTTACCTATCGCTCACGTGGATTTGATGAATAATTCAAAAAATAATGGATAACATACCACATTGTACGTATTATTACAAACAAATAATATATTATAATTCCAAAAAATATATAATATTATGTTAACAAGGTAGCCCTATGAAAAATTATTTTTAAGGCTCAAATTTTATTTCATTATATATATATTTATAAATATAAATAGAGATATATAGCTACACTTTTATATATGGATTACATAATTTGAATTCGAAAGCGAACGAGTGGAACGAGAATTTTCAATTTTAAGGGGGGTTGAGGAGGTCTTGTCTGTGTGTGTCTGTGTGTGTGTCTGTGTGTCGCACCTGGATCTCGATAACGGTTGGGCGGATATTGATGCACTGTAGCTCATTCCAACCGCAACGGTCGATTTAGGTGTGACGGAGCCCGATTTTTGAATTTTGTCCCGTGGGAAAAGTTATGGGGCAAAATGACGTCATTTTGGCCCATTTTTCTTGCACTCCCTCCAGTTTTTGCTACTTTTATCAATAAGTAAACGAGGTATCCGCAAACTAATAGACCTAGTTCATGTATCTTTACCAGGGCTTTCCAATGTTATATAACAAGTTTTTCAACTACTTCCCAATCTGGAGTCTATAAGCTTATAGTTGGTGCCAAATTTCATATTTGGTGAAAAGTGGGAAATGCACCTAAATGTGTGCTTATTGTTGGTTTTAGTGTCGGATATGGGGTTTTCTGGGCCAACAAGCTCATTGCGAGTGTCAAAAATATTATGTGGCAAATATTTTTCACACTTCTGCTTCATACTTGGTATGAAAAAAGATTTTTCTCAAGTGTCGGTTTGAATTCTTTAACGTTCTTTTCACGGTCACTTTAAGGTTTTATTGAATTATTAAATTGTTAGTTCATTGTTTTTGTACTCGTTGTATGATGTTTTGTCTACTGCATACGTTGGCTATCAAAAGAGGCTGGCGTAACTATGAGTCACCACTCACGGTTTATATAATGCTGCACATGCGTACTGTGTGTAGCTTTGTTTGTGTGTGCTTTCTACAACAGACTTCGGAGGATTGTTCTCACCACTCGAATTCTGGCTCGCAAGCGAGCTTCACTAGTTAATTACCTTATGTAACTAAATAACGTGTTTTCGGGTACATTGGGGTATTTAAGAAATTAATTAAATTATATTTTGTAATAATTTAACTTAAAAATTCTCTTGGTTTAGCTGCAAAATTGTCAACCCACTGAGTCAAACCCTAACTTAGCCCGTATTAATTCAATAAAGTACACTACTGTATGGTCAACTGTTATCGAGGGTTGAGTACATTATACTCCGTGAAAAGCTGATGACTATTTGTGATTTGTAAAATAGAACTGTTTACTAGACCCTCCAAATCTCTAATTGGGACACGTGGACTAAGGTTAAACAGCGCCCTAACTGTTTTGGAGAAAAGGCGATACGCTGATATGGTAGTTTTAAGGTTTCTAGGTTTATGCGTCACGAGGTCACAGCACTTGTAAACCGTGGATGTGGATTTGCCGGCCCTTTACTAGTGATCTGCGTTTCGCTTAGAGATATTGATGAAAAAATACACCGTGTTTATTTCAGCTTCACTGCAAAAATTTTCCGAAAATTTTTCATATATGTCCACACATTAAAATTGAGAACAATCTCCAACGCTTCGAAATAGGAAACACGAAGAACGCAGAAGACCATCGCAATTTCAGTGCTGCCGATTTGTGCAGGTTTCACAGAATAATGAGTGCAAAAAGTGGGCAGTTTTGTCTTTAACAGCCGTTTGCAAGAAACTAAAGTCTCTAATGGACGGTTATACGATGTTTTAGTTTCTTGCAAACGGCTGCTAGAGATTTTTCTCTTTAATGACTGCTTGTTTGGTATTTAAATCTCTAACAGATAGCTATAAGAGACTTTAGTCTTATATAGATGGCTCATAAATACAAAAATCTCTAACAACTAGCTGTTACAGACTATAATATCTCGCAGCTAGCCATAGCAGATTATTGTCTCTAAAGGCTAGCTGTTAGAAACTTTTGTCTCTTACAGACAGTTATAAAATACAAAAGTCTCTAATAGCTGTCCATTAGAATTTCAAATATTTAAAGGTTGGTTATAAGAGATTTTTGTATTTTACAGCTGGTTGTAAGAGACAAAAGTTTCGAACAGCTAACCATTAGAAACAAATGTCTGTTATAGCAAGCTCATTATTGATATTGGTGCCCCACCTAATTTGATATTGATG
>JASANE010011078.1:0-12985 GCA_030248225.1 Trileptium ribeirensis
ACACTGCACATTCTTTGCACGACACAAGATCAATACTGTTGCGTCGATTTTACCTAAAGGAAACACGAGTGTGCGCGTTTCCTTGCCAAGCAATCGTAGGTAAACGCCCGAGTATAGGCGCTTTGAGATGTAAGTAGCGTAACAGAAGGGCCGAGTATAGGCTCCTTCTTCTCACTCAACTATCCTAGTAATAACCGCTAATGCAACTCGAATCCACAATTCTTTGCCCACACATAGGTAACCCGAGTCAAAATCAAAAGGAATAGTGTATACACACCACTTCTATAATATCCTACAAAGCTGGTAATTCAAAACAATATCCGCCATGTAACTCGTATATAAAACAAAAACGACAAGCTAGGTAGTCGGTAACCCGGAAATAAACTTTTAAAACCATAACGTGCGATGTAAATACTTTCACGAGCCGCTAACTCGGCGAGATCCAGAACCAAACTGAAAACAAAACAAAATTAAGCTAAACTCAGATATTGCTACATAATAGGAAAAACAATTGAATTTTTATGCAAATTAGAGCTAGGAATTAAGTAAAATTTATAAAATTTAAAATTTTGCAATTGAACAAAATTGAGGAATACCTATAATAAAGAATTTTATGAAAAACGATAAAAATTGGGATTTTAACCCAGGGAACCCCTTGGTAGCCTACTAAACCCCCTGTTATTTTATGTTGTCTTGTAGGGGGTAGGGGTTGTATGGGGATGTTTCCTTATGTCGGCTATCGCAATTAAAAAGGGGACGGGATTTATCACTGAAAGATTGTGTAGTTCGAGGTGTGGCCGGTAGTATGCCGGTAGGACACTTCGTACGGCGCGCGTTCTTCGTTGTCGTGAGCGAGACTAGTGCCTTATATTTTGCGTTGTAGCGTGATCTTGCTCGGCTCTACGTGCTCGAGTTTCAGATAGTCGGTCAACAGACACGGATATAAAACGTTTATAACGAATGATAAAATATTAGGCACTGTTACACCGTGTATCGCTTTTGGCACTGATTTTGACAACCGTATCTGAATACGTATTCTTCTCGGTGCTCAGTTCAAAAAGCCTCGGTACCGATCTTTCGTACTGTATTTTAGCTCACGCAAATTTAACGCTACACTTTCGATACCGTTACTTAAGCGCTCGTTACCAAAATGATGTTACTTTCTTTAGTACCCGATTATTTTCAGCTTTCGCTTATACACCACAAGTTTTCTTGCACAGTCTAACTCTATTT
Organism: Trileptium ribeirensis; assembly: GCA_030248225.1. Taxonomy (NCBI): domain Eukaryota; kingdom Metazoa; phylum Nematoda; class Enoplea; order Enoplida; family Thoracostomopsidae; genus Trileptium; species Trileptium ribeirensis. The sequence continues at coordinate 1,234 of JASANE010011078.1, forward strand.
TTGAACAGCCTGACACCAAAATACTGCGCAGTCTGACGTTCCACTTTCGTTATACACTTTAGCCACTACTTTTCGGTACTCTCGACGATCCCTATCTAGTACTTTATTTGTTAGGTTAAGTTAGAGTTACCGAGTGTTTGATCTAGTCCTTACCCCAAAATTATCAAAGCTCTTGTTTAAGGGTTACACTTGAGCGATAGTGGTTGGGGTTTAACTTTATATGTTACATTACCAACGTTATGGTTTTAACACAACACGCTCCCCAAAGGCGAGTGCACCATGCGATTATGGAATTAGCTCAACCTAAGCCTTAGACTTAAGCTAGTAATGCCAGTTATATTACACTGGCCGACACCGGAAGGCTGCCAGACCACGTTATTAAAACTGTACAGTAGCGGTCAACGACCCAAAACTTGAACACCATACCTAAAGACCAGTATTGTCATTTGTCCGAGGACAATTAATCGTTATTAATCATCACGTTATTAAAACTGTACAGTAGCGGTCAACGACCCAAAACTTGAACACCATACCTAAAGACCAGTATTGTCATTCGTCCCGGTACAAACACTGACCAGACTTCTACTATGCAGTTGAAGTCTGCTCAGTGTATGTCCCCAGACGAATGACAACACTGGTCTTTAGGTATGGTGCTCAAGTTTTGGGTCGTTCGAACCAGTCCCCTTATTCGCCCGGTCTTCTCAAGATTAATGCTTCCACGCCGACGACACCGGGACGTTGCCAGACGACGCAGTTACACTAGTAATATTTCCAAGTCCCACCTGCACTCTCACCTTGGTTACTGTGAGTTTATCGGCCTTCTCCGCGGTACGTTTCTTACCAAAACGTAACCGACATCTCCAATGGTGGCCACAGGGAAAGGGGTGGAAGCTAAGAGCGAGTTCGAGAATTGCCCAAGAAGAAGTGAAATCAAGAATTAGGGATATGAGCCACCAAGGGATGCACCGGTCTACCAGCGGTCGGAGATACCCCTTATCACTGGATGAAAGTTGCGCGAGTTTCCCGCGGTAGACATGTCATTGTCCCGGGCAGGGATATCAAGTTTAGGTCGATGTTTGAAGCTTGATTGCGAATTAAACTGAATAGGCCGTGTGAACGCGTATACATTAAAATAAACTACCGTTAAACCAATTATGCTGACTTAGACCATTGGTTGCATTAAAAAGTAAATTACTATGGGATAAAAATTGAGAATTTAGGTATGAATAGGATTGGTGCATTCAGCACCTTTTTAGGCGTAACCTTCTCAAAGCTAAGCTAAGGCTAAATTGAATTTTGGGTTAGCAGGATTGCATATCCATGCTAATACTGACTGTACCCTGGCGAGTCCGGAGAACATGCCGTGGGTAATGAATTTGTACTAAAAATGTTTAAATAAAACTGATGAATCTTAAAATCGAATTTTAACTAACGTTATCGAATATGAGCACTTGGCCCCTCAACCTTTGTACCCCCGGCTAGTCCGAATGACAGGCCATGGGACCTTGATAAAGTTTTGGAAAAGAATAAGTCATAACACTAAGTAAAACTTTGTAAAAGCTTGATGTGTGAAACCGAATAAATTTAAGACCTGATTAGAGAAGTTTTAAAAAGGAATTTTGAAATAAAAAGTCAAGAAAATAACATTACAATATTGTGAATTTAAAATGATAATTTATTTGGAGATTTCTTAAATAATTTTGCAGGGTGGCGCCGTGTCCGTTTAGACTAGTACACCCCTAAGTTTGGAATTCACCAGAACGTGTCCGAGATCGCAGGTTCTGGATGTAACCGGCAAAAGCTTTAGGCAAAATGTCACTACGGCGAAGAGTCCGCATAACAGTCCCGTAGTGTCTAGTAAAAAGATTTTGAATGAGTTTTGGCATGACTTTTGAAAAAGTAAAATTGAAAAATTGGAATCGGAAAGTTTGTACTAAGAAATTTTATCATGGGTGGTTAACCAAGAGTAGGTTTGAACTATATTAGTTCTGAAGGCATCCAAGCTCTATCTCAGCTCAACAAGCGGCCAGAGTTGAGATACAGACCGGAGCTAGACGGGACTCCTCATACATCTGTTAACTTGTGAGTACACATTCGAAGTTCCTGTTCCCTAGCATAACCATGTCCTACATAAAATAAAGATTGGTGCTTTACCTTTAGAGATCGTAATATTAAGAGAACAGGATTGCACCAGAACGATAAAGCTCTAACTATTTACAAGTCGTCTGAAAAGAATTAAAGAATGAATAACACCAGTTAGAATAAGGTGTTGAGCAATCCGTTGAAACGAGAGCTTTTGTTAACCATTTAACAAATATTGCCGTACAAATGCCAATTGAGTAAGGGCTAGAGGATTAGTGTGGTTCTGCCACTTTACCCTTATGACAACGAGGAGCCCTGCGTTGATGACCTGCACCATCTGCCGGTGGTAAATAGTGTTCAGGAAACTACCAGTAAAATAAATAAAACAAAACCATCAGCTCCTGCTGGCCAAGTAACACACAGAGTCGTGTAGTAGAAATTTTTATTACCCGACGTTAGCTGGAAATTTATAAAGATTTTATGGTAACACGGTTAGAAAACAACAAAAGATTATATAGCAAAAACTTAACAAAACCCCTGGTATTATGCACCAGGTATAACAATGATAACAAATTTTCCATATGGGGAGATCTTAGCGGTAACCGAAAGTTTCGCTCTGCGTAACCAATTTTACCTATAACAATTTTTTATAGTTCTTGGATTTTTAAGTAGTTTAGGAGAATAGCGTGCGATCATGCATTATAGGATACATGTACCTTAAGTCGTACTACCTGAAGTATTCGTGTGTTTCGTGAACCTGAAAATTAAAGAATTTTATGTGTTAGTGTTAAGGACAAGTGACACAGGATTTTCCCTAAATAGAACGTGGGTGCTGGCCCATAACTGCCAAGCCCCCTAAGCGTAAAATTTCCCCGGCCTGTGCATTGGACAACCCCTAGGCGAGGCTTGCGCGAAGACATGGTTCCGACAACTATGTCCCACCCTAAGGAATGTTTACAATGTCACAGCCTTCGACGATAGAGCAGCCCATGGTATGGCAGCCTGGGGTCCAACGGGTGGTAAAAAGGTGCCGGAAAGGTAGAAAGACCAATCCCACCCAGAGGTTCCCGTTTAAGGAATGGGCTGCCCTTTTTCTGGTCTGCCATTTAACCCGGCTAGGGCTTACTATGCCTAGCACACCCGCCTCCTCGGCAGGGTCCAGAAATGCCGAGTACTAGACACTGTAAATTGAGTTAAAACCTTCTAGTCCTTCGCCACTTCCTATGAATCTAGCTGGTAACTCGCTTCACTACGCTAAACCGTTTCAGATTTCGCGCCTTCTTTGCGCTCCAGATGTAATTAAGTAACAAGCCACGTACACTGTCCCAAGAGACCCGAGTATAGGCGCCTCTGCAATATAACCTGCTGATCCACTGCGCTAAGGCCGAGTATAGGCACCTTTCCAGTAGGATAGCTACACCAAGTAATAATACGCAATTCAGATTTAACCGGCAAAATTCCCAAGAACCTCTTTGAGCTAAAAACCGAAACCCATAGGTAAACCAAACACGGCAAAAAAACTGACGCAATCCCACTAGCTATACTAGATAGGTAACCACAAGCCAAAAAACTATTGCCGATTCACTATGAGATGACTCGGTCCCGTTTCCTCTTCCATTTGTCACACTCTTCCGCTGCCAAATACTTCCGCTTACAACCTCACAACTGACTACAATATAAAAACAAGATTCAACATCAGATTGCTAAAACAACCAAATAGTAGTTAATATGCAAATTAGGCAAAAATTATGAAGTTAAGAAAATTAAAATTTTAAGTAAATTTTAGGGACCATGAAATAAACAAAAAAAAAGAAAAATCACGAATTTTAAGGATTTTGGACTCTCCTGGGATATAGGACCCCCAACACACCCTACAGGTATACTACTAGAACCCGACAAAAACAACCGTTCACATTACGTTCACCCTAATACCTAGCTATGTTATAACCAAGCGTATACAAACGGACACAAAATATGGTATGATTGAGATACGAGCGCAAATCCGTTTGGACTGTCGACATTGCACCTTCTGCTTGGACCCTGATAAATGTAGCAAAGATTCAACTAGGGAACTAGATTTTCCCTGCAAAATGATACTGGGTTGTCTTTCTCTTCAGTAATCTTGCTGGTTTAATGAAATATGGTGCATTTTAGTCAATATAATTTTACGAGAAAATGGTTATTGGAAAGTTCTGTTTCGACGGTCACACTAATCGGCTAGGCAGTTTTTTAATTCTTGTCGTGTTACGAACAGGGAAGGCGTATGTAAAAAGGCGCAGTGCGATCTATTAAACATGTACACTGCTCGAGTATACTAATTTCTCTAACTCTGAAATTCTGAAATTTCGTAACTCCAGTCCGGGTAAGTAACCGCTGCTCATTCTTCGGATATGCGGCGATCTTTTAGCGTTTGCCCGACTATTTGTGAGCCTATTTATTGTAAATATTTCCCAATAGAGTCTGGCAATGTATGGTAGGAATATATTAAGTAACGACCGAATACATTATTCCACCAGATACCGGATACGAAAACCGAATATACTGTTTTCAACTTTTCGGCCTGACACCTAATACTGAATAGTGGAATTGTGCTATATGTTATGTGTAACATACATGCATTTTAATACATACCAAATACTACACATGTTCAAATCGGGGTTAAATATTTAAAGGCGTGCACAATTAGGACCTGTAATCGCTACTTGGTGCGTGATCACTGCAAACGTGCACACTATGGTTAAAACATTGCAAAAATCACCGATCATGTATTAAAAATTCACTTTCATATTTCTGCATTTGGTGTTGTTCATATAGTGGCATTGAGATGCACGAACGAAGTCTATGCTCATGTTCGCTCATTACTCACCTTTCTCCTTATTCAACAAATGACTATGCTGAAGAAGATCGTGTGTTCGCATGCTACGTAAGTATAAAACATATTTGATGAAAATGCGAACGGACTAACATTGTCGTATATACGCGGTCAGTATATTGCAACACTAAATAGTGAAATAATTGCCACGGGCAGCACCTACTTATTTCTGTGTGACATGTCGTGATCATGTATATATCAAAAACTTCTAATTCTATAAACTACCATCGGTTTTAAATCCTGAAATAACATAACAAAAATGAGTACAAGTCATACATTTTCACAGGTGCAGAAGAGAATTATCCCTTTCAAGGCGCCGGATCCGCACTCCACTCGGAGCCATGCGGATCCTTTGAGAGGTAGATCGATTCTCGTGTGGGAAATTCTTTACAAAAATTAACAAAATTTTTGGAGGATAGCAGAAATTAGGCGACAAGTGCAAAAATTAGGTTGAAAATGTTAAAAAATTGGAAAAAATCAAGAAAAATATTGACAAAAATCTGGGAATAATTGGCAAAAATTTAAAAAACTTGAGGCTTAAAAATCTAGAAAATTTGTCTTCTCGACGACCTCACGCCAAAGCACCCGTTATCTTCTGAAACTTCGGACCTTGCCCATTAATGGCACAGCTGTACACACCTTGTGGACTCCTCAATAATCATTGCAAATCGTCAAAGTAGCGTCTGAGCGTCACCGCCACTGAATGCATTCAAACACCACACGCACTTGGCGTTGGCCCGTGGAGGAGGCGTTCAAAGTTCAGGAGGATAATTCCCTTTCCAGCTATGAACATGCATGCTCATAACTCATCTTTTGGTGGATGGATTTCGACAATTTATTGTTCAATAGCAAATGTAATGATGATGTGTTCTTGTTTGAACGCTAAGAGTTCCAACCCCGTGTTCTGGGTTAAAATGACGAAAAACTGGTTTAGGAGATTTTTACCAAATTAGGTTATACTGGTACCGGTTTTTGTCACCCAAATATCGCGTCCCAAATCAGCTCACCCAAGTCCACAATCTGCTGAACAACACTTTCCTTCCAAGAACACTCCGGAGCCTATGTGGGTCCGAATACGGTACGTCGATCCTTTGCGAGATATATGAATATTTCACATCTCAACAGTTTACTGCTCGTGTATTCGTACAAACTGGAGCCTGTTAGGTTATACAGCACGGTAGTTTTTAATATCGAATCCAAATTGACTATACTATTACATTTTTGAAGGGCTTAAGGACGACGAACTCTATTTGCAAAATTTAGTCCGTCTTATGTCCCTTGGTTATATATGGGGCGAAGGATTAGGTATGGTTTATATAAATATTTTTCTGTACGCTGAAATCGATGGATTGATTTTCTTGATTAATTATCTCGATAATTGAACTCATGGCTGGTACCACGCTTGCCCCAGTTTCCCCCTCGGTTGCGCCATACTGTTATTACCTTATATATAATGAGAACATATATTCCGTAAAGTTAAGTTTAATTATAAAACAGCAGCTGTTTCAGAGCCGTAATATCATTGAGGCTCGGGCTTAAGGGTTTAATCGTTAAGTTTTCTAAGGTACGAAGTAGTTCGTTGGACTAACATTGAGAAGATTGGTCGATATTTAAAACCAAGAAATTTTCAGGACCAGCTAGACTATTGCAAGACCTTGCGTGTTGGAAGACGGCTGAGTTTTGGAATTGTAAGTTCTGGAGCGGTTTTTTAGTTCTAGCCGAAATTTCGATGCTTCGAAGTTCTGGTTGTTAAATGACGGCAAGTACTGTCAACGTAGTCTCCTTTACAAGCAGGACAGGCATATTTATAAACAATGACGATCCTCAAGGCATTCAGCATCTTGTTAATGAATTTGAAAATCCTCCTAGTTCTTTGTCCAACTTCGAAAACAGATCTAATGACGAGGTTTGGATAGTGTTTTTGAACAGACTGGACAAATTCCTTTTGATTCTGTGCATAAAGATGTCAATAAAAGGGTAACTTAATAATGATAAACGCAGTTTCTTGTTCGGTTGCTACCGCACCGAAGTGATGGTTAGAGTTAGATCGATTAGAGGAGATGATGGTATTGGAATGCCATTTGTTGAGATACGCTCGGATTGCGTAATTAACCATTTTATTCGGGTAGCCATTGGTATGAAAAAGTTTGCTGAGAAACTGATTTCGTAAGGTATAACGTGATAGTTTCACCCAATTTTGAAGGCTTGATGCAAAAGGCAATTGATTAATGCCTTTTTGTATCTACGATGTATGAACGAATCGAACTTGGTCAATAAATCCATGAAAGTGGCTTTATGATACGTTGATGTGACAAGTTTGCCATTTTGTTTTGTAATATTGACATCTAGGAACGCGAAGGTGTCACTGGTTTCACATTCCATAGTGAGTTTGATAGTATAGTGCTGATTGTTCAGAAACTCGTAGAATTGTTGAGCTTGGTGTTTAGTGCTGAAAAGCGCGAACGTATCATCGAAATATCATTTATAGACTGTTGGCCTAAAGCTCAACGGACAGTTTTCTAGCCATGTGGTTTTACTAGCGCACATAAAGATGTTGGCTAATGTAGGTCCGAGGGCAGAACCATAGCAACACAGCCAATCTCTATGTAGATGGTTTTGTTGAATAGAAATTCTATGTTCTGAAAACACAATTGAATAGCATTTAGAATTTCGTTTATCGATATCAAAGTGTGATCATTTTATTGTTCACCGCTGTTTCAATAAACTGTAATGTTTCTGAAATAGTTACATTTGTGAAAAGAGCTGTTACGTCTGAACTATCCATGAAAATACGGTCTCCCGTAGGATTGGCCACCTATTCAGCAAAATAGAACAAATTGGAAACTGTATATTGATAGCTCATCAACGGTTCTAGTGTGGGAATCGAGAATTATGCAAGCCGATGCGTGACAGAGTTGACGCGTGAAAGCATAGGTCGGAGTGGCACATTTATTTTGTGAATTTTCGGAGCGCCATTTAGAACCCAGAGGACATGAACCGTTGAGCAGTAGTTTTTTGTATTGAAAAAGGTAATGTAATTGCGGCTTTTGAAACGTGCCGACACTTTTACAGCTCTTGTTTAAAACCTGACCGGTGAGAAATAAGGATCCTGACAGTTTGCTATTTTAAAATGTGTCGCATCACCAATAATGTCCGGCATCTTTTGTACGTATTCCAGCTTTAGTAAGGATAAGCTACCTTTACATTAAAGGGTAAGTACCTTTACCTTGATCTGGCGAAGTGATCACTATAGCATTACTACTAGCGAGTTACTTAATGCATTTGAGCTGATCGCGTGTGAAATTTGGGTTAGGTTTGTGGTTGGCAAACAAAGTTGTTTAAATCTGTATATGCTTGGCTACGTAGCTCATTTTTAAACGACGCGTTTATTTCGGACGTAATGCTGATGGGGTAAAGTTGTAAACAGCTCTTTTCACAAACGCACCCTTTTCGGAAACATTACAGTTTATCCAAACAGGAGTGAAAAATGAAATCATCACACCTTCGATAGCGATAAACAAAATTCTAAATGCTATTCAATTATGCCTTGAGAACATCCAATTGCTGCTCAGCAAAACCATCTACATACAAATTGATGGTGTTGCTATGGGCTCCCCCTCAGACCTACTCTAGCTAACATCTTTATGTGCGCTTCTGAAACCGGATGTCTAGAAAATTGTGTGTTAAGGTTCAGGCCTACGGTCTATAAACGATGTATCGATGATACGTTTACGGTTTTCAATATTGAACATCAAGCTGCACAATTCTTGGAGTTTCTGAACATTCAGCACAATACTATCAATTTCACCATGGAAGGTGACTCTTATGATACCTTCGCGTCCTTACGTGTCAATATTACAAAACAAAATGGACACTCGACACATCAAGGTATCGCAAACCCACTTTGACGGATTTATTGACCAAGTTCGATTGATTCATCTATCCTAGATACGAAAAAGGGAATTGCCTTTTGCATCTAGCTTTCAAAATCGGGTCAAACTATTACGTTATACATCACGAAATACAGTTTCTCAGCAAACTTTAACAACAATGGCTACCCGAATAAAATTATTAATAACGCAATCCCAGCGTATCACAACAAATGGCATTCTCATACCATCATGCCTTCTAATCGGTCTGACTCTAACCATCACGTCGATGCGGCAGCAACCGAACAAGTAACTGTTTTTATCATTATTAAGTTACCCTTTATTGACATCTTTACGCACAGACTCAAAAAGAATTTGACCAGTCTGTTCAAAAAATACTATCGAAACCAAAGCGTTAGAACTGTTTTCGAAGTGGAACGAAGAACTAAGAGCCTTTTCAACTTCAAGGACGAGGTACCGGATACCTCGAAATCTTCTGTTGTTTATAAATATACCTGTTCGGCTTGTGAAGCAGACTACGTCGGCAGAACTTACCGTCATTTAACAACTAGGATTGCGGAGCATACGGGCGTTTCGGCTAGAACTAAAAAACCGCGCCAGAACTTACAATTCCAGAACTCAGCCGTCTTCCAACACGCAAGATGTTGCAATAGTCTAGCTGGTCCTGAAAATGCCTCCGTGATAAATAGAGTCCAAAATTCTAAAGATATTCGTCCAACGACCACTCCGACTGTAGAATAACAAACACTTAAACAACGAGCCTCAATGACATTACTGCTCTAAAACCGCTATTGTTTTATAATTAAACTTAATTTTACGGCAAATCTGTTCTCAATATATATATTCTATTAATAGTGGTTTTAGAGCAGTAATGTCATTAAAGCTAATTCTAAGTTTTGTTATTCTACAGTAGAATCTATTTTTCTATTATCACAGATTGGGACCACTAGACTATTCAACATCTTGTGAAAGACGGCTGAGCCAATAAGTTTTCTAGCGCGTTTTAGTTCTAGCCACCCCATTCTCCGCAACCCCCAACCGACCTCACAAGCCGAACGTGTATTTATAAACAACAGAAGACTTCGAGGTCTCGGTACCTCGTCCTTGAAGTTGAAAAGGCTATGGTCTTTCCGTTCACCTCGTTCTAAACATTTTTGAGTTTTCAATAATTATATTTTGGAAGGACAACTTGGGTCAAATTCTTTTTGGGTACTGTTTAAAGATGTCGATAAAGGATTAACTTAATAATGATACAAAAACATTACTTGTTCAGTTGATGCCGGCCGAGTGGACATGATGGTGTAAATTCGGAGAAAACCGATTAGAAGCATGATGGTATGAGGAATCCCATTTGTTGTGATACGCTGGGATTGTTATAATAATTTTTATTTTCGGGTAGCCATTGTTTGTTAGAAGTTTGCTGAGAAACTATTTCGTGATGTATAACGCGTTAATAGTTTGACCCCGATTTTGAAAGCTAGATGCAAAGGCAATTTGCCTTTTTCCTATCTAGGATAGATGAATCGATGAAATTAGGTCAATAAATCCGTCAAAGTGGTTGTGCCTTGATGTGTCGAGTGTCCATTTTGTTTTGTAATATTGACACATTAAGGACACGAATAAGAGTTAGTTTCGTGGTGAAATTGATAATTTATTCTGCTGGATGTTCAGAAAAAAACTGAGAATTGTGTAAATGTCAAATATCAAAAACCGTAAAAAAATATGAGTGATAACTAAACCTTGACACACAACTCAACGTGCGGTTTCAGAAGCGCAGCCTGACTGTTAGCTGGGTTGGGACCCATCACGACACCGTATTGCTCGATGGTTTACTAACACGACAACTGAATGTTCTCAAGCATAATTTGAATGAGCGATTTTTAGATTTTTGTTTATCGGCTACTTGCAGGTATTCATTTCACTCCTGTTTGGAATGATTCTAATGTTTCCCAAAAAAGGTGCGCTGTGAAAAGTATTTGTTACCCCATCAGCGTACGGTCAAAATAAACGCGTCGTAAAAAGTGAGAATTCACATGGCAAGTGAATTTTAAACGAGTATTTGCCAACCCAAATTTCACACGCGATCAGCTCAAATAATTAGTTCGTCGTGGTGTGAGCTCATGCTTATAGTGATCACTTCACAATCGAGGCTAAAGGTACTTACCCTTTAATGTAAAGGTGGCTTGTGCTACTAATTTAAATACATACAAAAAGATGCAGAAACATATTGGTGATGCGACACATTTTAAAATCAGCAATTTCTCACCGGTCAGGGTTTAAAAAAACAACTTGTAGAAGTGTCGGCACGTTTCCAAAGCCGCAATTACATTACCTTTTTCAATACAAAAAACTCTCCTCAACGGTACATGCTCCTCTGGGTTCAGATGGCGCTCCGAAAATTCACGAATGTGCCGGTCCGACCTATGTTTTCACGCGCCATCTCTCACGCATCAGTTGGTCATCCCGCGCTCAAACCGTTGATGAGCTATCAATATACAGTTTTCCAATTTGTTCTATTTTGCTGAATAATCGCCGAATCCTACGGGGAAAAATAGTGCAAAACATTAACACTTTTTCACAAATGTAATTATTTAGGAAAAACATACAGTTTATTGAAACAGCAGTGAACAATAAAATGATCACACTTTTCGTGTCGATAAACGAAATTCTAGATGCTATTATATATTTTCAGAACATCAACTTTCTATTCAACAAAACCATCTACAAGGGCTGTATCCGTTCTACCCTCGGAGCATTAGCCAACATCCTTTTATGTGCTGGGGTGAAATTTCACATGGCTAGAAAACTGTCCGTTTGAGGTTTAGGCCGACGCATTGTAAATGATATTTCAATAACATTCGCGCTTCGGCACTAAACACCGAGCCTAGAAACGACTATACGACAGCAA
>JASANE010011079.1:0-11666 GCA_030248225.1 Trileptium ribeirensis
ATAGTTAATATATACAAGCATATCACATAAGATTTGAAAACTTATATATATAAAGTAATATTAAATTTGCACAAACACGAATAGTGTGTATAAAATGTGATTTAAATTCTTTTAGTCTATCATAATTTAGCATTGTGGTTTGTTGCCTGCCAAATTGTAAGTTTTCAAATGAATTAATATAGTTAACACCTAACAAATAAATTTATATACTTAAACAAATAAAGTTATTTATAAAGTTTTATAAAACAGTTCTGGGGCGTCTTTTTAGCAAACAACATTCACCGACTTGCCAAAGCTGGTAGACATGCAGTGGCTGAATGTAGCTTGAACAGAGAATGAGGCAAACCCTCAGGAGAGCTAAACCCCTACCCCTCCTATAAACACCTATGCAATGCTGCCTAATCTCGACCACAGACACACAAAAATTCATCGGAGTTTTACGTATCCGTTATCTGCGAAAATGCGTTCAACTTGTCTAATGGAAGCGTGAACGTGAGCGATGGCAAACAACAATTTCTCAAGGTATCTTGACCGTGATCGAGTGGAATTCAACCTTTTTACCTGCCGAAATGCATTATTCTTCTGATTGCTCACCAGCACATTCTGTCCTCTCATAAATATTTCTACGACTACTACTTGACTTCCATTGTATGAATTGCCGAACCGAACTAATACAATTTTACTGACGATACCCGCGAAAAGTGATTTACGTACTAACAGGTATATATATTAAATTGTAAGTAAATCTGAATTAATGCCATGAAACCACGTTCTGGTCTACTACGGCGATTATTTTGAAGGGTAGTAATGTAAATTAACTATCTCAGTCAGTGAGTAACGGGAACCGGAACCGAATTTTTGACGGAACCTATTATGAGCATCTTGTTTGTTGGGGATGAACGATGGGAATATAGCGTGATTTAACCTGTTAAGTACGTTTGTATCACAGAAATACGTGCACAAAAACGAACCCAACGCTCGTTTCTAAACGAACGTTACAACGTTCGCTTACGTTTGCTCGTAAATGAACGTTTTAATGGCTATATCACGCTGTGAAAAAACTGTGCAACATGGTCGAACGTAAATTTACTGTGAAATACACATAACGTAGTTGTCACAAAACTTGGTATTTTTTCGACACTTCACCTTGCTGTTACTTAGCAAGTAGGCAACTGCTTTTCCATATTTTTTTCAGACGAGCCATTAATATGTGGTGAAAATTTACAATTACCGGTTTTTAATGTACTGTGATGGTTGTATTTTTGCTTGCCTGTGTGTTTCCCGTGGGTACTCAGGTCAGTTTTCAGACTAATTAGGCGATGAATCCAGATTTCGTTCATCATTTTTCTGTCACCGACGAAGTGCTAATGTTAGACAATTTTGTAAAGTGTTATTCGATATTGCTTCGTGATGTTATCTCTTAACCAGTATGAAAACTAATTGATAAAGACGCAATAGGCAGCAGTTGTTTGTCTTAGGATACTAAGCAGGAAATGTTGGTATCTTGACATAGCTAACAAATTCTTGACTAAGGACTACTTCAAAATCATAATGATAGTGCTTCATTGAGTAGCGTTATCTCTATGTGCTTGTAAATTGTTCAGTGGAGATAGAGAAAAGGCTGTTGGGAGATTAAAAGGTAATCAAAGGTACCATAGTGAACATGACAAGAGAGTATTTCGTTTTTATGTTGTCGTGATCGTAAAATGAAACAAAGGGAAGTGTGTCTTTATTGAACTAAAACATAGCTTATATAATACAAGACAGATGATACAATGCGTAGCAGGATTGTCATACTTTATCTAATTTGCATTTCCTCTTCTTGCATCAGATTTCATGTCAGACATTTTACGAAATTAGAGTGACGTGTGTCCTCTACAATGTTATAAAAATAGCATCATGATTATTGCTGCACTTACGGTTTAGTAGTTTATTAGTTAATTTTGACTAGAAAATAGAAAATTTTTGTTATAATTTTCGCCTTGCAGATATCCAAAAATTGTGAAACCGTAACTTCGATTCTGCAAAAAAATTAGCTATTACCGGAACCCGAAATATGCACATATCGGAAATAAACCAGGGAGTAACCGGAATTCCGGCGAAAATCGTGTTCCGGTTGCGGTTCCGGCAAAGGGCAAAAACCATACCGGAACCGAAATTCCGGTTTAAAAATTTTGTTTAAAATTTTCCACGTTTTTTGCTTCATCCTGCAATCCAAACATATGTAATATATATTATATAATGATCAAGCTCCAATACAACCAAGCAAGAGAAAAGATTAACTAACCAATTTGCCGTGTGAAACGTAAGTAGGGCACATAATTTGAGCAGGAATTTTTCATAATAACCTGCAGGAGTTTGTTAAATCAAAACCAGGTCGATGCTTGTAGCAGCTGTTTTACACATCCAGACGTCTGTGGGATACGTTTGGATAAAACCGGTCCAACTCGGTAACAGAGTATGGCTTACGCAGAAGTACTTCGGGTATGCTTGGCTAACATAAATTGCGTCAAGCACCCGCCAGTGCACTTGTAAACTTGGTAAATCAGTCTAAATTGAAGTCAACTAACGTTATCTGCAACGAAGCTAGAAACTGCTTTCTTTGCGATGAACTGTATTTATTGAAACTGTGCGAGCAGCATCATAGTGTGTCTGATTTATAGCATTCTGATTAGAAAGTTATCATCATTATGATCTAACTGACGGGCATTGTTTGTCCAACGCTAGCCTAAACAGTGTCTCTGACCACTGATCAGAAAAATAACTTCTATCTATTATTTTCTCTTAGAATCATATAAACCAATAATTTTAAGTTTCCTACAGAAGAACATGCAACAACCGTATGTGTAGTAAAGGGAGGCGACTGGAGACAGAGCGAAAGTGTGTATTCTACGCTCCAAGCTTTGTAAGCACATTCGATTTGACGCAGTATACGCAATGGTGTATAGTGGAAGACATTTTGTGCTCTGAAACAAACCGAAACAAACCTGAAACAAAAACCGACATATTTGATCGATAAAGAAACATTATTAGCTTCCTCAGTCTCTTTAAAGTTTTAGAAAGGCAATAATACCATCGCAATACATTAAGTTTAATGTAAAAGTTATTTTTAATGCGTTTTAAATCCACAATACCTTCATGTCTTCCATCATCTGTTTTACTATATATAAATTTCGAAGACCAGGTTCCAGTTCCGGTTCCGGATCCGGTTTAAATGGACGGTTCCGATTGCTGGTTCCGGTTCCGGTAAATTTCGGTTCCGGTTATTCCCTGAAATAAACATATCTGGAGAATGAGTTTAGGATTTGTGACATGTGCTATGCATTAAAATCTGAAGCGATATGATAGGCCTGAGCGCTTGAGGCGATATGGTGGGCCAGGATGCCCAGTAATACTAATATATCTCAAGCGAGGGTGAAACGGAGCGAGTGGGGCTTCATATATAGTTCATTTGTGTTGAATTCTACCGCACCGCTGTATCCAAGATACCAAAAACACTATATATACAGGCCGTTCTAAATTCCCTTCACGCTATGTTAATAGAGTCACGCTATATGGAGGTAGTCGACCGTACACTCTCTGAAAACCACTGAAAAACCATAAAATGATCTTGCGGGGCTCCAGATATCCAAACTACCGTATTCCGGCTGCCGAAAGCCAATATAAGATATTTAACACCTTGCGCACAATACATACCCAAATAGATGAAGCCTGACTATATTCTAGAAATCGGTTTCATATCTTATCTAACCTTATCTAATGAAAACCTCTGAGAACATATTAAATATTGATGTATTGTTGCAAGATTAGATCGAGATCGCGACATATGTGCTGCGAAACACAGGCACCTGTAATGCTAATTTTGGCAAAGAACCCTTAAAATCATTTTTGGTCATTTTTAACCAGAAGATGAGGCCGATGTTCTTAGCGATCAGCTAAATTGCCAACCAATATATATATATATAACTTTTAGATTGTAAAAAATTTTTCGAAATGCATCCATCGTAATATTAATTAAGAGAAATAACACTGATAGATAAAAGAAATTTCAAAATCTTTCCCCTATAGCTCTCAAAGGAAACTCCGCTCGCTCTGTTTCAATTACCCTCGTGTGAAAGTTCATAATGCTGACTTTTCTTCACTGAATTTAGTACATCCATAATCCCGTTCATTAAAAATTTTTTTATCTTAGCTGGAAAATCGCCACGAGCGGTTCACCTACTCCAGCTGCGCGCTGGGGGTTAAGGTACAGAAATGGATTAAAAAGCTTTAGAAGCGCAACAGATCAGAGCAACTATTTTCCACAATGCAATAATAACCATCTGACAACGCCCCTTATTGAGGAAATAACCTACTGTTTAGACGGGGGTACCAGGGAGCCTGCTGGCGTCTCCTTTATGGCATACAACATTCGTCACCACTCTGCAGTGATGATACGATTGGAGTAGAAATAACTGTCGACACATTAGTCGCGATGACGCTGTTATGGCACGCTGAATTGATGTTGACGTAGATGGCAATATATATGTTGCTAGTGTGAATAAACGGCTATAGTCATAACTGAGACCACGAAAAATTTTGTGGACAAGGATAACGTCTGCTCACAGTCGACGTGTCTCGAATGTTTGCAATCTCAAGCGCGTCAGTCTGTCCTTGTATGGTAAATCACGTAGTGAATTGTTGCTTTGTTGCTTGTCTCTGAACCTTTTTAACAGATCAATATCTGGAAGGTAATATGGGGATATTACACTGCATGTGTATCCTAACTTTGAACAAACTAGAGCGAAGTATAGGGCTTTGAATGTTTTGTCCCAGTTTCGGATGCTCCGCCTAATTTGCCGTAGAGTATTAGTGGCACATTTAGCTATTCGGGCACAGTGTTCGGATGGTTTTAATGATGAGGATACAGTTGCACACAAGTCATTTAAGCTGTCCACTGTTGATATACGTCTGTTATCAATAAAGTAATCACGTTTTGGATTATGATATCCAAAATGGAGGCATGCGAACCTATCTATATTTAACTCGACGAGTCAGGTCTTAGCCCAATACGCCATGGAATTCAAGTCTTGCTAAAAATCCGAAGTAGCCAATTCAGGTGTTCTACGATCAATTTCGAGTCGTCAGCAAACATCTAAACTCCTTCACTAACTGCATCGATAAGATCGTTAATGTAAAACAGAAATAGCACAGGACCGAGAACCGATCCCTGTGGGACCCCGGATACCACCGGCAGGTGATTGGGCGCCATTGACAACCACGCACTGCGAGCGATGTGCAAGCAATGAGCAATCCAACCCAGCAGCGGGTTGCAGGTACCGTATCACTGCAACTTAATGAGCAGTTGCTCGTGGAGCACGCGCTCGAAAGCTTTCTTTAAGTCTAAGTACACGGCATCAACGATATAGCCACTATCTATTAGCGAAGTAACACAATCAATGTAGTCCAGCATCAGCAGTTCGCTTGACTTGCCGAGGACAAAGCCATACTGTGAGGAGGACCATAGGTTATTAATTATTGACAGCAAATCTAATAATTGAATCCTTAATGATAGTTTGCATTATTTTGCATATCCCCGGAATCAAACTTATTGGACGGTAATTGTATTTATCAAATCTGCTTCCTTTTTTAGTACACGCGCCACAACCGGAAATAACCATTCTTGAGGGAGAAACATGGTATTTAATGCAGTATGAAACAGGTTAGAGAGATATTCAGCTCAATTTCGGAACATTCGTGCAGGACATGGTTTCTAATGTTATCAGGTCCTGGCGAGGCAAAGCGCTTGAATTTCGCCCTCGAATTATTGCGGCAACAACAGCATCTGGAGAAAAGGTGACGGAGCTAAGTGTCTCGGTGGTTCATAATGGCCTTGTAGGAGTGTTTGTCGTGTCCTCCACCACAAAAACTGATGCAAAAAAAGTTGTTCAAAGCTTTGGCTGATTCAATGTCAGATGTCGTGAAGGAACAATTATCGTTCGCTATCGGCCCAATCCTACTTCGAACATTTTTGCAACTGTTAACATATGCCCACCAGGACTTTGGATCGGCGTTTATGTTAAGGGTTAATTTCCGCTCATATAACTACACGGCATAGCTAACAACTTCAGTGGCGTCACGACAGGCTTTTTGATATCGCTGCCATGTATGCGCAGTATGTGATCTGGCAAAAGCGCGATTTGCGTTTCTTTGACGGCGCTGGGCTCAAATAACGGATTGATTAACCCATGGCTTCGGAAAGCTTTGCGATGGCTTTCGTTTGGCGCACAAATCTCAACGGCTTTCGACATAGTTTGACGGAAATGCAACCACTTAGAATCTACATCGTAATAGTCTATGTGTAATTTCACAGTCAATATAAATATATGCCGCAATTTGCAGAAATCGTCACGATGATAATTGAAGCTAATGGAGTCATTACGGCAACGAAATGCATTGAAATAAACAAACATCTTAAATCAAAGCATAAAATGATCGCTAAGGCCCAGACCGGCGTCGACGGAGCCGGACGGAATCATGTTCTCTTCATTAGTAAACACTAGATAGAGTATGACATCGTTTCTAGTTGACACTGCAACACGTTCAACAAGTGCAGCGTCATTAACAGCATCGATAAAATCGTCACAATATGTTGACCAATGACCAATATTCCATTCAATTTCTCTAAAATTGAAGTCGCCTGTTAGCAGAATCTGAGATGAGCTACATAATCTAACATCAGAAATTGCACGATGTCTTGCCACATCTGAAATTAGAATAAAAAGAAGAAAATGTCCTAAAAACCAACGATATTTCGAAGTTTTTCGATTATGTTCGCCCGAAAAACATATCATCCAATGTTATTCCACCTTTAAATGCTGAACACGGCTTAGTCGTCCAGGAACATGAAAACTGCAATGCCTTACAAAATCAATTTTTGTCTGTTTTCACTGTCGATAATGGAAAAACCCCAAATTTTGACTACCAAACCGAAAAAACTATTTCTGACATTAATTTTTCTGTTGACACAGTTTATAGAATTCTCCGAAAACTTCCCAAAAAGTCTTCATTTGGCCCAGACAATTTACCAAGTGTCGTTCTTAGCCGCACCGCAAATTCATCGCTTATCCACTATTCAGAATTTTTAACGTATCCTTTCGCGACGGTATTCTCCCATCGCATTGGCTGCAAGCCAGAGTCATTCCCATATATAAGCGAAAAGGAGATAACTCGGATCCACAAAATTATCGCCCAATTAGTCTCACCTCCGTTGCATGCAAGATACTTGAACGTATTGTTAAGGATAAGCGATGAATTTGCATACGACTAAGAACGACACTTGGTAAATTGTCTGGGCCAAATGAAGACTTTTTGGGAAGTTTTCGGAGAATTCTATAAACTGTGTCAACAAAAAATTAATGTCAGAAATAGTTTTTTCGGTTTAGTAGTCTAAGAGTTTTTGCCATTATCAACAGTGAAAACAGACAAAATTGATTTTGTAAGGCATTGCAGTTTTCATGTTGCCTAAGCCGCTGTCACATTTTAAAGGTGGAATAACATTGGATGATATGTTTTTCGGGCGAACATGGAAAAAACTAGAAATATCATTTGGTTTTTAGGACATTTTCTTTCTTTTTATTCTAATTTCAGATGTGGCGAGACATCATTCCTGATGTTAGATTATGTAGCTCATTCATTATTAACAGCGACTTCAATTTTAGAGAAATTGAATGGAATATTGGTCGATTGGTATTCATATTGTGAGCAATTTTTCAATACTGTTAATAGACACTCACTTGGAACGTATTTTGCGACCCAAATGTCCATACTCTATCTAGTGTTTACTAATAGAAGAGAACATGATTCCGTCCGCTCCACTGAATTTTTTTTAAAAAAAAAATTTTTATGTTTTGATTAAGATGTTTGAATTGTTCAATGCATTTTCGTTGCCGTAATGACTGCAATTTAGCTTAATTCATAATTCATCGTGAGCGAGTTCTGCAAATACCGGCATATATATTTATCTGACTGTGAAATTACACGTGACTATTCAAATGTAGATTCTAAGTGGTTGCATTTTCCGTCAAACTATGTCGAAAGCGAGATTGAGATTTGTGCAAACACAACCATCGCAACCCCGTGGGTTAAGTGAGAAAATGCGTTCTTGGGCCCGGCGCCGTCAAAGAACGCAAATCCGCTTTTGCCGAGATAATACTTTTGTGGCCCCGAGTACATGGCACAATATATCAAAAACTGTGTCGTGGTGAAATTTGTTCTGTGCGTGGTATGAGCGAAAGACCCAAAAAGCTCGGTAAAAAAAAAAATTTTTGGTGGGCATATGTTGAGCGGTTGCCAAAAATGTTCGAATTGAGATTAAGCCAAAAATAGCCCAAACGATAATTGTTCGGCATCTGACATTGACCAAAGCTTTTTTGAACAACTTTTTTGCATCGTTTTTTGTGGTGGAGGGACACGACAAACCCAAGAGAGGCCATTATGGGAGCCGCCGATCCACTCCGTCCACCTTTTCTCCGAGATGTGGTTTGTTGCCGCCGAGAATAATTCGAGGGCAAAATTGGGCGCTTTGTGCGGCCCAGGGACCTCGGATCACATTTAGAAAATTTTGTCCTTGTTTTCCGAAATTGAGCCCAAATGTTCTCTAAACATTTCTGCTTCCGGTGTGCTGCATTAAATACCAGTGTTTCTACCTAGAGATTATTGCAGTTGTGAGCACGTGTAAAAAAGGAAGCAGATTTGATAAATACAATTACCGGGCCCAAGTTTAGATTCGGGGAGTGTGCAAAATGATGCAAACTATACATTATTGATTACGGTGTCAATAATTAATAGCCTACGTGTTGCACTCCTAGCAGTATAGCTTCTCCCCTTCGGCAGAGTGAGACGAACTGTAAATACCTGCAAACTACATTGATTGTGTTACTTCGCTAATAGATCGTGGTATGATTTCAATCCGTGCTCTAGAGAGAAGCTTCAAGCGCGTGCTCCCAGCAACTGCTCATTAAGTTGCAGTGATACAGTTCCTGCAACCGCTGGATTGCTCATTGCTGCACATCCGCTCGCCGTGCGTGGTGCAATGGCGCGTGCCGGTCGTTATCCGGGTCCGCGGGTGGGGTCCTGTGCTATTTCTGTTTACATTAACAAATCTTATCGATGCAGTTTAGTGAAGGAGTTTAGAATGTTTGTGACGACTCAAAATTGATCGTAAACGCCTGATTCTGGCTTCTTCGGATTTTTCGCGTCCCCATCGGCGTGCAGCTAAGCTGGGTCGAGTTAAATCTGGGATAGGTTCGCATGCCCTCATTTTGGATATCATAACCAAAACGTGGTACTTTCTTGATAGGGCGGAGACATTATGCAACAGTGGACAGCTTGATGGCTTGTGCAACTGTATCCTCATCGAGCCAATTCGAACACTCCTGCCCGAATAGCTAAACTGCCCCACTAATACTCTACGGCAATAGGCGGAGCATCGAGACTGGGAACAATTTAAATTTCAAAGCCCTATACTTGGCTCTAGTTTGTTTCGATTTGCAGGATACACATGCAGTGTAGTCCCCATATTACCTTCCAGATATGATCTGTTAAAAAGGTTCAGAGACAAGCAACAAAGCGACCTACGTGACATACAAGGACAGACTGACGCGCTTGAGTACAACATTCGAGACGCGTCAAACGCGGCGGAGCGTGTTGTCCGCAAAATTTTTCGTGGTTTTCTAGGCTTGTGACTATAGCCGTTTATTCACACTAGCAACATATATATCTGCCGTCTACGTCAAATATGGATTAATACTCATCGCAAACTAATGTGTCGACAGTTATTTCTACTCCATCGGAATTATCATCACTGCAAGTGGTGACAAATGTTGTATGCCATAAAAGGAGACGCGGCAGCTCCCTGTACCCCCCGTCTAAACAATTCGGTTATTTCCTCAAAATAAGGCATTGTCAGATGGTATTTTAGTTGCATTGTGAATAGTTGTTCTGATCTGTTGCGCTTCTAGACTTTTTTTTAGAGTCCGTTCTGTCCCTCCTTAACCCCAGCGCGGTGTGGTGCCTACGTAGGCATTCCAGCTAGGTAAAAAATTTTTAATCAAACAGGGATTATGGATGTTGGGTGGAGAAAAATCTCGCATTATGAAGTTTCCACACAGAGGTAATTGGAAACGAGACGAGACGGGAGTTTCCTTGGGCTCATCCAGGAAAATTTTGAATATTATCAGTGTTATTTCTCTTAATTAATACGATGGATGCATTTTCGAAAAATTTTTGTACAATCTAAAAGCTGTGTATTGGTTGGGGTAGCTAAATACATTAGGAGCATTTGTCTGGTTAAAAATGACCAAAGAGCATTTTTTTAAGGTTCTTTTGCCAAAATTAGCATTACAGCTGCCTGTGTTTCGCACATATGCGCCGATCTCAATCTAATCTACAACAATACATCAATATTTGATATGTTCTCAGAGGTTTTCATTGAGATGAGGTTCAATAAGAATTGAACCGAATTGTAGTCAGGCTTCATCTATTTGGGTATATATTGTGCGCAAGGTGTTAAATATCTTATATTGGCTTTCGGCAGCCGGGAGTGCGTCCGTTTGGAATATTACTGCGGAGCCCCGGCAAGATCACTTTTATGGCTTTTCCAGTGGTTTTCAGAGAGTGTACAGTCAACTGCTCAGTAGCGTGACTCTATTAACATAGCGTGAGAAGGTAAACAGTATATATAGTGTTTTTGCCCGTACTGGAGTGCAGCGGTGCGGTATTGGAGCACAATGGAATATGAAGCCCCCACTCCGCTCCGTTTGCCCTAGCTGAGTAGCTGTGATATTACTGGGCATCCCTGGCCACACGCCCCTCAAGCGTTCAGCCTATCCGTATCGCAGATTTTAATGCATAGCACAGTGTCACAAAATCCTAAACTCATTCTCCAGATATGTTTATTTTCAGGATAAGCCGGAACCCGAAATTTACCGGAACCGGAACCGCGGAACCGTCGTTGAGACCCGGAACTGGAACCTGGTCTTGCAAATATATAAGTAAAACAGTTCGTGAAAAGTTGTGGATTTAAAACGCATTAAAAATAACTTTTACATTAAACTAATGTATTGCGATGGTATTATTGCCTTTCTGAAACGTCAAAGAGACTGAGGAAGCTAATAATGTTCTTTTTTATCGATACCGAATATTTTTGTTTCAGGTTTTGTTTCAGTTTGTTTAGGAGCAACAAAATGTCTTCCGGTATACGCCCATTTGCGTATACCTGCGTCAAATCGAATGTGCTTACAATACTTGGAGAAAAGGGGGCACGTTTCGGCTCTGTCTTGAGGTCAGCTTTCCTTTACTACACATACGGGGTTGCTGCATGTTACTTTCTGTAGGAAACTTAAAAATTATTCGTTTTCATATGATTCTAAGAGAAAATAATAGATCAAAAGTTATTTTTCTGATAAGTGGTACAAGACAGTTTAGGCTCACATTTTGATCCCGTAGGCTAATACGTAGATCAAAGTGATAACTTTAGATCAGAATAGTGCGAATCAACACACTATGAGCAGTTTGCAATAAATACAGTTCAGTGGCCAAAAACAAAGCAGTTTGGTACAGTACAAGTTCTAGGTAATTTCCAATTTAAACTAATTTACCGAGTTTACAAGTGCACTGGAGCAATA
>JASANE010011081.1:0-27080 GCA_030248225.1 Trileptium ribeirensis
CCCAGCTCTGGTAGTAAAACAGTTATTGATTCAACATTTCAATGACGAGTTGAAGACCAAGATTGTGTAGCGCTATCACTTGTAGAAAGGCTAACTTCGTGTAATTTTCTAGAAGAAATTTGACAGAGTAGTTGTTTTTCGGCAGAGATTTTTTTAATTATCCATGTCCTTAATTTATTCCGATTCGTAGAAAAACAGGGCTTTAACTGTTAAGGGAAAGGAAATGACAATCTAGGCTGAATAAAACGAGAAAATATTTGAGCTGTCTTGGTAGCAAGATTTGGAATTGATCAACATGACAACTGGATGTGTTTCCAGGAGACATATACCTAGGCATATACGTGTCTCATACATTCTGAAGCAGAGGATTCAGGGGCTGCCCACCTGCACCACACCTTCCCCCGGCGCACCAAGGTATGCAGTAGGAGCTTGCAAAAATAGGATGGCAGTAGTAATAATAGGGACTAAAATGGGTCGTCGACGGAGGGAGGGGGAGGTCGGCAACTTCTTTAACCACACACCACCCGAGGGTTTTAACCTCCCCAAGGTGACCTCCTGCTGCCGGTCTCAGCTACCACCCGCCATCCGAATTCCCCCTGTATTGACCTCTCCCCGCCGACTGCAACTACCGCTGAGACCTTGGAGCGCCGGCATGCATATATGTATATATAATATATCTATATAAAGATATATATATCATATGTCATAGGAGTTGAAGGTTCGCCCAGGCTTACGAGGACAGATGGTCGACTCGGGGGGTGGGGAAGGGCAAGCCTCCGTAGACCTCTTCACCCTCAATATTTCGTAATCCGGCCAGATGTCATGTGTATGCGACCGGTTTACTCTATAGGTAACGTTCGTTCCCGCGAAAGATGAGCAATCTGCTTCACCGATGTTTAGAAATTTGCCGTTCATCAAAAGCCCTTTACGGTTCCCTTCACCTTATGTCTTACATTGATTTGGAATATATTGATTGCAGAGCCAGTATTGACAGGTACGTCATGCCCTATCCCGAATTTTATCAGAATATCAACTTGTGTTCTTTGTTCTTTTTGTTGTATCGTTAAAGCGTTAGCGCTTGATGAAGTTTTTGCGGTTGATAGGTACGTCATGCCATACCCCAAATTTTATCAGA
Organism: Trileptium ribeirensis; assembly: GCA_030248225.1. Taxonomy (NCBI): domain Eukaryota; kingdom Metazoa; phylum Nematoda; class Enoplea; order Enoplida; family Thoracostomopsidae; genus Trileptium; species Trileptium ribeirensis. The sequence goes on from JASANE010011081.1 coordinate 1,136, forward strand.
GTATCAACTTGTGTTCTTTGTTCCTTTTGTTGTATCGTTAAAGCGTTAGCGCTTGATGAAGTTTTTGTGGGTGATAGGTACGTCATGCCATACGCCGAATTTTATCAGAATATCAACTTGTGTTCTTTGTTCCTTATGTTGTATCGTTAAAGCGTTAGCGCTTTATGATGTTTCTGTGGGTGATAGGTACGCCATGCCATACCCCGAATTTTATCAGAATATCAACTTGTGTTCTTTATTCCTTTTGTTGTATCGTTAAAGCGTTAGCGCTTGATGAAGTTTCTGTGGGTGATAGGTACGTCATGCCATACCCCGAATTTTATCAGAATATCAACTTGTGTTCTTTGTTCCTTTTGTTGTATCGTTAAAGCGTTAGCACTTGATGAAGTTTTTGTGGGTGATAGGTACGTCATGCCATACGCCGAATTTTATCAGAATATCAACTTGTGTTTTTTGTTCTTTTTGTTGTATCGTTAAAGCGTTAGCGCTTGATGAAGTTTTTGCGGTTGATAGGTACGTCATGCCATACCCCAAATTTTATCAGAATATCAACTTGTGTTCTTTGTTCCTTTTGTTGTATCGTTAAAGCGTTAGCGCTTGATGAAGTTTTTGTGGGTGATAGGTACGTCATGCCATACGCCGAATTTTATCAGAATATCAACTTGTGTTCTTTGTTCCTTATGTTGTATCGTTAAAGCGTTAGCGCTTTATGATGTTTCTGTGGGTGATAGGTACGCCATGCCATACCCCGAATTTTATCAGAATATCAACTTGTGTTCTTTATTCCTTTTGTTGTATCGTTAAAGCGTTAGCGCTTGATGAAGTTTCTGTGGGTGATAGGTACGTCATGCCATACCCCGAATTTTATCAGAATATCAACTTGTGTTCTTTGTTCCTTTTGTTGTATCGTTAAAGCGTTAGCGCTTGATGAAGTTTCTGTGGGTGATAGGTACGCCATGCCATACCCCGAATTTTATCAGAATATCAACTTGTGTTCTTTGTTCCTTATGTTGTATCGTTAAAGCGTTAGCGCTTTACGAAGTTTCTGTGGGTGATAGGTACGTCATGCCCTACCCCGAATTTTATCAGAATATCAACTTGTGTTCTTTGTTCCTTTTGTTGTATCGTTAAAGCGTTAGCGCTTGATGAAGTTTTTGTGGTTGATAGGTACGTCATGCCATACCGCAAATTTTATCAGAATATCAACTTGTGTTCTTTTGTTCCTTTTGTTGTATCGTTAAAGCGTTAGCGCTTGATGAAGTTTTTGTGGGCGATAGGTACGTCATGCCATACCCTATATTTTATCAGAATATCAACTTGTGTTCTTTGTTCCTTTTGTTGTATCGTTAAAGCGTTAGAGCTTGATGAAGTTTTTGTGGGTGATAGGTACGTCATGCCATACCCCAAATTTTATCAGAATATCAACTTGTGTTCTTTGTTCCTTTTGTTGTATCGTTAAAGCGTTAGCGCTTGATGAAGTTTTTGCGGTTGATAGGTACGTCATGCCATACCCCAAATTTTATCAGAATATCAACTTGTGTTCTTTGTTCCTTTTGTTGTATCGTAAAAGCGTTAGCGCTTTATGAAGTTTTTGTGGGATTAGAATGGGCATTTCGCTCAAAACGATTACAATAATTAAGAACTATTTTATACATCGGTTCAGGTTCGAATTTGGTGCGCTGGAAATGAACGCTTTAGTTCATTCAGAGTTAATTTCCGGCGGCAGTGACCTTAACAAACAATCAGGACCCGAGATCTTTCGCCTGCGGTATTATAATAGTAAAGTTTTGAAACTCAACGAGCACATTTGAACATGATCAATGTAACTGGCAAAACTTGTATTTCGGAATTGATTTTCGAAATTTGATTTCAATTTTCACCGTAGCCGGCCGCCAACGAACCAAAGGCGATGTATAATTTTAAATTTAAACTCGATTTTGTTGATTACTAACTACGTCGTTGGGAAAGCATTTAATTTCAGAGTAGAAATAGTTGACGAAATTGAAATATAGATTAGAAAGTTTCATGAAACCAAGTGTGGAAAGGTCTTTCCCGATGGTATCTTTTATTGTTATTTCCGGATTTGGCCACTAGACAGTGATTTAATCTTAAAGCTAAGATGAATTCTAACTTAAAGCGGCATTCCGTAGCAGCGTTTTTCGAAAAACAAAAGAGATAGCGTATTAGATCAGTTAGAAATATATAATCTTATAGACTAATACGGAAATAAGACTTATATATGAATTGAGAATAGTAAATATTTTTAAATTAAATTATATGTTTAGTTACGGATATTAAATGCTCGTACGTGGGTAGGCTCCTAGATATTAAAGAATATTGTTTTGCTTGGGGATACAAACGCGGAAGATATAGGGGAAGTACGCCAAATATGGACACCTTTTTCAATAACACATGTTGCATAGGGGCTGTTGGTTTCTTAAATTGGACAATAGGATTCCTAATATGAACGCAGGATTTGTAATATGGACTGTCAAAAAATTTGACAAATACTACCTGAACTGTAGCTCAAAAGATGCTGTTCAAAGCATAATGCGCAATGTAAACAGCCGAAATACTGTATATGTTCACAAAATTTTAATCAAATCCCGATTCAGCAATAGCAACGACAACAACATAAAGTATTGAAAATTCTGGATACTTACAAAATAAAGTATAGGTATGACCTTAAAATACCAGGGTGAAACACTTATGTACGTACCAAAGCTGTATCTCTATTGTGATAAAAAAGTTAGTTTAATCCTTATTTCTGCAAAAGTTGTGAATTTTGTCCAAAAGTAACAAAAGAGAACATAATGGGTAACATCGACGACTAATTTGAATCTATGAAAAAACTACGTCAACTTTTAAGGGTTTATAAGCTTAGAAATTAAACGAAAGATACCTGCAGTGTAGCAAGATACATAATTGCAAATAAGCAACCCCTGCTATTATCACATGACGAATTCGGGAATGGGTTCATAGCAAGATTTGTAACACGGCTTAACTATTCACATCATTTAAGCAAGACAAACACAAGAAGTAACGTTTCAGTTGTTTACGAGGACAGGTGTCATGTTGAAACAGATCACATTCAGAACATTGGATCCAATCCGATGACCTTTTCTATTTTTCCGCAAACGAGACATAGAACATACGTATTCAGCAGTGGGCCTTTTGAAATCTTTTTTGATTTCTTTGGCTGTTTACCCATCCCCCGGTGCACACCAGATTTCTTTCCACAGGCTTCAATTATTTGCATACTACCATCGCTAGTAAGGTAAGTCCTATTTTGTTGCCAACCATGTGAACCCGAGTTTGTCTACGCAATAACAGGAGACAACACATTGTCAAAAAGCTCTTGGAAGCTACGATAGCTTCTTACATTTGACTTGATACTGTAACTTGAACTTCGGAACCCAGAACTAGGACAGGCTGGGATGAACAGGAATCAAGGTTGCGTATGTTTGTTGGTCTTGTGATGAGCCACAAGCTGAGTCGCCATATGAGCATGATTCATCAAGGCCCACGCCGTAAGCTTCTTGTTGTGTAAAGGGCCACCAGCCACCATTCTCGCCTCGCTTCCCAAAATCATGTCACATCTCTCCCTTTCTTGCTGCCGCTGTGATGAGCATGGTGTTGAAGTCATGGGCAGATCCACAGACTCGCGGCGCTCCGAACTTGTGCCATCGCCTGGAATGAAATCACCGGGCCCTGGGCTCACCATATTGATCCTGCCTTGGATGAAATTACTAGTCTCTGCGTGCGCGCTACCATTACCGCCCCAAGAGAATCATCCATGTTGGAAGCAGCTACCTCCTCAGGCTGCTGTACAGCATACGACGTCGAAAACGCTTCGTCTGGGACAGCACTGGGATCGAATGGAAATATACCGCAAGCCAGAAATCCCGAAGTTGCGTTGGTAGCCACTTGTTTGAAGCGTTTGAAAAAATTTACCTACGTCTTTTATTCCTAGTCTGGCGAAACCTTGATAGCAGATGAGATGCGCTATGCCTTCAGCGCTTGTATGAAGATAAGAAATATGCACATGAGTGATGTGGTTTTCTATCGAATTATAGCCTTTTTGTTCCATAGGTTCAGGTTATGACACAAAATAAAAGAAATTTTGGGGAGGGGGTACAGTGGACCCTGTCAAGAGATTCAAGGTAAACCGAAAAGCTCAGGGATCGGAGGGTTAATTCATCGTTTTTGCAAATCCTGAAAGTAAAAGACTATGTTAACACGATAGACACTAGAGATCGTCATAATGATATGGGCTAATAACGTCCTGTTACTATCGTTATAGCAAAAGTCAAGAGCAGTTGTTATATCCGTTGGGTTTACCCTAGGTCACTGCAAACATCAATTCATCCTATTTTATAATATCCTTTATGCATTGCACAAAACTGCAGTGGTTAGGGCCAGCACGACGACACTGTAAGCTAAGATTTAGTTGAATTAATATACCCAAATGTCCTTACCCTGCAACTTGTAGATAGTGTCCGTATTAGGAATCCTATGTATATAATAGGAATACAAAAATACAGCTGGTGTTCATATTAGGAATCCCTACGAAATTTTTGGAAAAATTTAAATTTTGTTAAATAACTCAATAACTTCAGTGGTGACCCTATGTTTTGTTTACACCATTAAAATATACGGTCTACAAGCTTTCGAATAAGCTATAATTTTCCTATGGACGGCCACTGGGAATTAAAATTCCCTAAACCAAAAAAATAAACCTCACACCTACAAATCTATGTTTTTAAAAAGCGACATCAGAATGCTATTAGTAAAATGTCTATAACTAAACGAAAACAAAACTTAGCTAAACAGAACTTGCGCAGTAGGTGCACAAATAGCCAGCTACATTATATTAAAAAGTTGCGCAAAAAGATGCATTTCCTAACTAGTTCCGTAAGGCTGAATGCGAAAGTTGTCCATATTAGGCGCCTGTCCATATTTGGCGTACTTCCCCTACGACCGCTAGCACCCGAATTGTCCCAAACATACTGTATTAAAAATTTAACGAGCTTTTTTGATAGATAATCTACCGACACTTAAATTATTTTATAATACCGAAACCACTATAATTTTTAAATCTTCACTTCAACTTCATATGTAGAACAATATATGTGGTTAAATAAAATAATATTTAATCTCAACAATCTTCTTAGCCATTGATGAAAAATCAAAGTCTTGAAAGTAGCAAATGATTCTCGGTTCAACTATTGGCATAAAGTTACTGGTTCACACTAGTCATGGGTATAAATTTATACTAGTCTTCACAAGATTATAGTGCAGAGTCGAGAATAAATTCGTTCGGACCGTCGCCGTCACAAACTTCAGCTTGAACATAGTCAAATAAAAGGCAAAACTAGGTGACCATATCTTTGTAGCAAAATAGCATAATGGGTTATGCATACAATTAATAATGTTATTTGGTACAAAAATTTGCTTATTTTTCGCGAATTTAGCGCACTAAACGCCCAACGTTAGTTTGGAATAAGTGGTTTAACTCACGAGTAAATCATTATAACTATTGGTCATTAAAATATTTTTGAAGCTTTCAATTCTTCAATTTATATACATATTCCATGTATTCTAAATTATTGTTTTGTCATCAGTAATCGAAGATTGGTAAGCCATTGCATAAGTTTCGATTTCTTTAAGATAGTCTTAGCCAGGAAGCAAGGCTTGCCGATACGTAGATTTCATTACTACGCCATTATTTAACTTCTTACTAATATTATTGATTGATAAAATAATAAAAGTTTGGTCTATAGGTCATCTTCTTCCGAAGTGGCTCAGTGGTGGTATCTTGACACAACTATATATACGATTTCCGAGTTTATCTTGCTTTTATTGAAACATGTGCAACACCTTGTATGGTCTAAAAGTGTATAAAACTTCACATACACAGACGTTGCCATATACCCACAATTTATGATATATAGATTGAAAGTCCCAAGTTATATTGGAACGCGGGTCCTGATCTTTCGTTTCGTGGCATTAGCATTCTGATATATATATAAATAAATATATATAGAAATATGTAAATACATAAATATATTATATATATATTATATATATATATATATATATATATATATATATATATATATATATATATATATATATATATATATATTATCCACGGCTTGTTATTTATGTACTCACGTAGTCCGTATACCAACCGCGAGCTGGTTATAGTTAAATTTCTAAAGTTAAACTGAATTTATTCTTTGAAAACCTCTGTTGTAGCTCATATGATCATCTTGTTCATCCAAGTGGGATCCCGATCGAAGCAAACACGAACCAGTGATTGATGTAAAGCTGTCATTTATTGCAGCTTTTTGTGTATCAGCGGTATTACGTATCTGTCTAAAAGTGCCCGATAGTGTCGATGGCTCAGTTCGGCGTTTAAGATAAAAGACTAAAGACTTAGTCGTCTTAGAAATTTCGTCTAAACGAAAACGGGAGAGGGTTATATATCGTAGATATCAATAAAGTGATAGTGTACGGGGAATATATATAAGATGGCTTTGGGTAGAGAAGGTGGGTTTACTAGAACTGCTTCTAAAGCTATTTGGACATGAAAGTTGGTAGAATAGGCTGAAACCCTAAAACAATTTCAGGATTTTCTTCATTTTTAGGACTAATAGTTTAAAATAATTTATGTTCATTTGTAGTTTGGAGCCCACAATACAATAGATCACTTTATATACCCTTGCAATAAGAATTTTAATCCAGGCAAATTCTGTGGTGCCATAAACGTTAGTACTTTCTACATTCCTACCATAAAGTCTTTTACCTTACTTCTTAATGTCATCGCTAATAATACCCGGATATACATACATAAGTAGAATCATGCCCTCTAAGGAATAATATCAGTTAATTAATATACTATCTCGGTATATAGTGTATATATTTTGCTAAATTCACATAAATGTTTATTTTTGCTTGTATACCGACAGTTGGTAAGCCATTGCCTTAGTTTCCGGCTCGCTATGATGGCCTTAACGCCTGATGCAGAACTGGTTACGTTAATTTTACAATTGCAAATGTGCGATTTATCAATAAACTTTACTCATTGATAATCGAAACTTCAATTTTTATTATGCAATTTCAACAACGCAGTAATTTAGTCAATGTAGTCCTGACCTAACACTAACTGTTTAGTATAAACAAATAATGATTAGGCATTTTGTTTCATCTTATATTTAGCATATATTACATTCAGGTTATCGCTAAATTAGTTGTTTTACTCAAATTGTGCCCAGTTGAAGTGATGACTTATTTTTCCAACATAACTGTCATTTCGGTCACTAAGAATTCCAGGTTGTGCCCAAAATACGGCGCTTTGAAGGCAACGAACGCTCACGAACCAGTGATCTGTCTGCTCGAGAATTGAAGGCCATGAGCGACCTTCAGAATTAACATTCCTGGTACGACAAGAGGCTAAATAGTCTTATCTTGGTTTACTTATTTCCAAAACGAACCTTTGGGTTCATAATTGGAATAGAAAACGAAAATGGTTAAATTACTGGCTGGGAATGGTCGATGTGGGTATTTGAAGGAAGTGTTTCACAAAAGTATAAACTACTATACAATTGTACCCAGTTATCTAAATATATATATATATATATCTAAGTATCATAAGTATTTATGTACAGCGCGATATCTTCTAAGCAACGGTATCTCGCATTCAACAGTGCCTAAAGTGAAAAAAAGTTTATTCCAATTAAATGCAGTTAATATCTCAGAATTTTATATTATGATATTCCGTTTCTTGTTTAAGAAGTAGAGGACATTTTAGAACGTTTATAAATACGATGCATTAAAAAAATGTTTAAATATACATATATCACATAAATTACGGATACTTCGTTGAAAATGTTGGATCATCGTGTCCATAAGTAGCATCTGACTGATGGGTTTTGTATGGGGCTTTAAATTGAAAATGAATGTATTTTCGTTATCTGGCTGCCTCCAAATACTAGGTGTAGCCGGAAATAATGTTTGAGAGGAGCCTGGTAATTAATAATGGCCGTTGTCCGTAACTTAACTGAAGAGTTTGTACTACCTAGAACCACGGATAAGAAGGTGTCTATCCCCGATCGTTTACGTCTGTGCTCCAAAATAGGTGTCGACATATATTTTTGTATAATCGAGCAATAAATTCTGTCAACGTCAAGCTAAGGTATGCTGCTGACCTCCTGGCCAGCTCGAACAATGTCACTTATCCGAGAATTAGTGTACGCCTGTGCTCCAAAATAGGTGTCGGCATATATTTTTGTATAATCGACCAATAAATTTTGTCAACGTCAAGCTAAGGTGTGATGCTGACCTTTTGGCCAGCTCGAACAATGTCACTCATCCGAGAATTAGTGTACGCCTGTGCTCCAAAATAGGTGTCGGCATATATTTTTGTATAATCGACCAATAAATTATGTCAACGTCAAGCTAAGGTGTGATGCTGACCTTTTGGCCTGCTCGAACAATGTCACTCATCCGAGAATTAGTCTACGCCTGTGTTCCAAAATAGGTGTCGACATATATTTTTGTATAATCGAGCAATAAATTTTGTCAACGTCAAGCTAAGGTGTGATGCCGACCTTTTGGCCTGCTCGAACAATGTCACTCATCCGAGAATTAGTCTACGCCTGTGTTCCAAAATAGGTGTCGACATATATTTTTGTATAATCGAGCAATAAATTTTGTCAACGTCAAGCTAAGGTGTGATGCTGACCTTTTGGCCTGCTCGAACAATGTCACTCATCCGAGAATTAGTCTACGCCTGTGTTCCAAAATAGGTGTCGACATATATTTTTGTATAATCGAGCAATAAATTTTGTCAACGTCAAGCTAAGGTGTGATGCCGACCTTTTGGCCTGCTCGAACAATGTCACTCATCCGAGAATTAGTCTACGCCTGTGTTCCAAAATAGGTGTCGACATATATTTTTGTATAATCGAGCAATAAATTTTGTCAACGTCAAGCTAAGGTGTGATGCTGACCTTTTGGCCTGCTCGAACAATGTCACTCATCCGAGAATTAGTCTACGCCTGTGTTCCAAAATAGGTGTCGACATATATTTTTGTATAATCGAGCAATAAATTTTGTCAACGTCAAGCTAAGGTGTGATGCCGACCTTTTGGCCTGCTCGAACAATGTCACTCATCCGAGAATTAGTCTACGCCTGTGTTCCAAAATAGGTGTCGACATATATTTTTGTATAATCGAGCAATAAATTTTGTCAACGTCAAGCTAAGGTGTGATGCTGACCTTTTGGCCTGCTCGAACAATGTCACTCATCCGAGAATTAGTCTACGCCTGTGTTCCAAAATAGGTGTCGACATATATTTTTGTATAATCGAGCAATAAATTTTGTCAACGTCAAGCTAAGGTGTGATGCCGACCTTATGGCTTGCTCGAACAATGTCACTCATCCGAGAATTAGTCTACGCCTGTGTTCCAAAATAGGTGTCGACATATATTTTTGTATAATCGAGCAATAAATTTTGTCAACGTCAAGCTAAGGTGTGATGCTGACCTTTTGGCCTGCTCGAACAATGTCACTCATCCGAGAATTAGTCTACGCCTGTGTTCCAAAATAGGTGTCGACATATATTTTTGTATAATCGAGCAATAAATTTTGTCAACGTCAAGCTAAGGTGTGATGCCGACCTTTTGGCCTGCTCGAACAATGTCACTCATCCGAGAATTAGTCTACGCCTGTGTTCCAAAATAGGTGTCGACATATATTTTTGTATAATCGAGCAATAAATTTTGTCAACGTCAAGCTAAGGTGTGATGCCGACCTTTTGGCCTGCTCGAACAATGTCACTCATCCGAGAATTAGTCTACGCCTGTGTTCCAAAATAGGTGTCGACATATATTTTTGTATAATCGAGCAATAAATTTTGTCAACGTCAAGCTAAGGTGTGATGCCGACCTTTTGGCCTGCTCGAACAATGTCACTCATCCGAGAATTAGTCTACGCCTGTGTTCCAAAATAGGTGTCGACATATATTTTTGTATAATCGAGCAATAAATTTTGTCAACGTCAAGCTAAGGTGTGATGCTGACCTTTTGGCCTGCTCGAACAATGTCACTCATCCGAGAATTAGTCTACGCCTGTGTTCCAAAATAGGTGTCGACATATATTTTTGTATAATCGAGCAATAAATTTTGTCAACGTCAAGCTAAGGTGTGATGCCGACCTTTTGGCCTGCTCGAACAATGTCACTCATCCGAGAATTAGTCTACGCCTGTGTTCCAAAATAGGTGTCGACATATATTTTTGTATAATCGAGCAATAAATTTTGTCAACGTCAAGCTAAGGTGTGATGCCGACCTTTTGGCCTGCTCGAACAATGTCACTCATCCGAGAATTAGTCTACGCCTGTGTTCCAAAATAGGTGTCGACATATATTTTTGTATAATCGAGCAATAAATTTTGTCAACGTCAAGCTAAGGTGTGATGCCGACCTTTTGGCCAGCTCGAACAATGTCACTCATCCGAGAATTATTAAATCACATCTCTCACCAAGTTTTCACAACGCTGGCATTATCGATTATTGTGATTTCAAATATCTAGCCAAATCAAGTTTTCGAAACGCAGATTTATCGAGCATTATTTGGGTGGCTCCGAAGACTTTCATTAGATTAACCCAAGAGAAAATAAATAATACATTCTCACTGCTTGGGATCATAGATCTATAGGGCCGCCAGACAGGGTAGAGTTAATACATTAAAGATCGAAAACCTGTTCAATGTAGCTTTGAGTCCCTTCACTGACGCGAACGTTTGTACCGTTTTCGATGTACTAAACCGAAGTCCTAGTTTAAAAACGGCAGTTGCGCAAGTCTTTGGCACGAAGTTTAAATTTAGTGGGTTAAGGTGCCACGCCTGAATCACCTATAGCATACCCCCAAACAAGCATCCCGAGCCCTACCTCTGTTAAAACTGCCTCCCAATACTGCTATACTCGAATAGATATGACCGTCCGCCTTAGGTATTTGCAGAAAAAACTGAAATCGGAAATGCAGTGTTTAGCATGGGAACACAGGTACGGCTAATTTATGAGATTAATTTTTTTGCAGTTTACGGCACATCGGTAGAGCCCCTTCTAGACCGCGGTCCCCCAGCAGACCCTGCCCCCCATCCTCCAATTAGGAGTTCTAGGGGTGTTAAACATGGCACTGTGAATGGTGAAATTTTCCGCTTCTCAAACTATAACATTCCCCCTGAAGATATCTTAGGTCTTAACTGTAGCTGTGATGGCCAAAACTGTAAGTAATTTACTGTTCACCAAGATCCTGTTTCCAAATTTCATATATGTACAACAGCTTCCCAAACAAAAGCTGATTTTAATTTGCGAACTCTTAAAATCATATCAACCTACAGATCGCGTTCGCGTTATATTGTATCTCAGCAGACAGTGACGCTCAAAAAGTGGTGTGTTCGGCCACAGAGAGGGTAAACAAATCCTTTTTATCAAGAGTCCCGCTTTTTGAAACCTGTCTCTGCTAGATTTCATAATGTGAGGATGGCTCAACGATGGCTCCATTATCATAGCTCAACGAAACGAAGTATGGTGCAACCCTATTTTCGACGTCGAACCCCTTATCTCCCATTTCCCTGAGGTAACATCCTGGCTACGCCCCTGTCTGAAGAATACAATACAATTATATTTTAAACATCTGCCAATCGTTATTCTATTCCTTTATTCAGTTTCCTCTTCCAAAATCTATGTCAATTTCATTTCTTGTTCTGCCTCCGCGGTATGGTTCTTATTAATGATTACAACAACTACCCAAGCATGCCCAAAGACACAAACTTATGCCCGAATACCCACCAAAACATGGTTAGTTTTGTTTTCTAAATAGCTTTGTCCGAAAATGACGACGATGATGATGGTCATTTATTTATTAGTCAACTTCCGCCGCTGTCCATTGCTATTTTCTTTGCAAAAACATCTTCATAACCCACTTTTCCTTTCAAATGTCCTCCTTTCGATTCGTACACCGAAAGAAAACCAAATTTTGCTTCCGAGATTTTAGAGAACGAAGAATATGTCTCCAGAGAACAGTATAAACTTCGAGAGAACCGTCCTGTGTTATCTTTTAAACAAATATAATCAAACGAACCACCATACCAGAGATAATCATAGAGAATAAGCTATATATATGTAAAATATATACCCGATTGCATGATTTTGGTATAAGTATGTATTTATAAACGTAAATGTTTATAATATATTAAATAATTATACATAAACGTATATTTTGTGACAAAAAGTGACGTTTGGGATATGTTTCTTCATGTTTTCGGTATATTATCGCTGTTGCATAGCGTGAAAATTGCAAAATCACAAATACCCAATAATGAGCGCGGAAAGAAAATCTTAAAACGAACCCTATATTACGGAACTGTCTACTAATAATTCGATCTGACTAGGTTATGTATCCGATTTCTTGTGAATACCGAGAACCGTGTTGGTATGGTAAAGCTGACAAAACGTTATATATGATGACATATTTTCGACTTTGGCGTTTCACTGCTATGGTACGGTCTGAATATGGCAACATCGATCATAAAATATCCATAAAATGAACTTTATTCAGAGCCTAGATGGTACGATATATTATATGGCAACAAAATATCTATGTATAACATCGTCGGCCAAAGTAACACTGAGGGGCGTAAATAAAATGCAGGCCATGCCGTTCTCCATATAACAAGCCTAAGCTAAGGCTATGCATATTCACACTTCAAATATATTATCGATTATTTCGTTGTGCCATGTATATCTGTATGCATATAATCTTGATGCTCAATAAACTTTACTTATATGAGATATACATTAAGCCTAAGTCACCAATCCGCACGCTCTAAGCTGTTCATTTTTCCAACGGTTCAGCTTTACAACACTCAGGGTTAGTTGGGCCACATCGTGTTTAATATAATCGTGTTTAAAATAAGGAACAACAAAATGTGACCAGGACTCGGAACCGTGTGCTTAAGAATAATTAGGTCTGGAGTGTGGTATTTCTTAAAACACATGGATAGATAAAAACATGTGTTCACAACATGCAAATGTTTTGGCTCAAACTCTTTAAAGAATGTGTTTTTAGTCGGCGTATTGTTTACTGTGACCATACACTACTTTATCATCCACGAACATTTATCGTTGTTAATATATAAATGCATAAATAAATAAATAAAAATATATTCATGCTGATTATCCGAAGACATTAAGGACTATATACATCCAAGGTCACAAACCAGAGCGTAGCCAGGGGGGTTTGATAGTGCCCCCATGCGCGCCCCTGAAATTTTACGAAAAAGTGAAGTCCACGGTTATGTGTGAAACTTGTGTTTCAGATATGCGCCCTGGCCCATTCAGTGACACTCCGTGGGATAGTTTGTGCGCCGCGAAAAAATCTGGGGGTGGAGGCGAGATGGAGTACCATTATGCCATTATGTGCGTGCCGGTAACCAGGATTTTACATATATACACGCTTGGACAATTTGGTAATTTTTTGAGGGTCGACCTACAAGTCAGTCCCGCAGTTCTACATAAATACATACGTACATGATTTATCAACTTTCCTTATTTCTGGGGGAAGACGGGCATGGTCGTCCCTCGTGCATAATTCAGCGGTTGGACGCAGATCCCACACGGAATTTGAGCCCATGTATATATATTCCGACAACTTTGTAAGTTTCGTTATATATGACAAATTCGCTACCTTCTTGTTTGTATAAGACCAGGATACAGAGTCCACAATTTGAGAAGATTCGCAAAGGACTAAAATCATACTGGCACATTTTTGGCCCGGGGTTACCTGATGTAGTCGTTAGACTGAAATGATTCGCGATAAAAACCTTTGTTCAAATAGCGTTATATGCAATTTTACGGAAAATGTCGGCAACAAAAAATGATAAAAACATGCGAGAACAGACAGTAAAGTTTCAATTTAATGGCTTAAATATTTCAATCAAATTTTGAAAAAAAAACCCAGAAAACGACTTGCTAATTTTCTTTTGGGTTCTTCGTGATCGCTACGTCATACCAAATAGCGTTATATGCAATTTTACGGAAAATGTCGGCAACAAAAATGCTAGAAACATGCGGGAACAGACAGTAAAGTTTCAATTTAATGGCTTAAATATTTCAATCAAATTTTGAAAAAAACCCAGAAAACGACTTGCTAATTTTCTTTTGATTTCTTCGTGATCGCTACGTCATATCAAATATATCTCCGTTGGGAGGAAACACTGATATTTAACGTTTAATTTCGAGCATTTTATTCTCATTTTGATTTTATTATCGCCTGCAGTGATTCGGTTCTGAGTAGTTTGGGCAATAGTTTGAAAAAAAACATTATTCCAATATATAAAATCATGATTTATGTTAAAAAGACGCTGTTTCATATTTTCTTTGGTATCAAGTTTTTGATTCTTTGTTATATAATCCATGTGCTAAGTCACAAAACATATATAACATGAGTTACCGTGACCGTCGTTATTGTACTTAATATTCCATTGTACCAATCAGTTAATTTTTTCACGTTCATCAGAAAAATGTGCGGGAAGTCTATAGCTGCAGTTTTAAATTAAACTCCGAATCTGTTAGTACGTATGATCCGAGTGAGAATCATACATGGTCATAGCGTCAAGGCATCGTTTACCCCTCCTGAGCTGTCGGACCCTACCGAATCGCGGCACCGATACCCCTTTCGGGAACCTAACCTCCCTTGAGGGCCTATGCGCGCGGAGAATTTTAACTAAATTTATCAAATATCAGGATAAAATGACAAAAGTTCGGGAAATTGCCAAAAATTATGAAAAATTTTGAGTCCCAATAAAATTGGAAAATTTATCCCCCGCGGTCTAGGATCACCGCCGTTGAAGCACCGGCTCTACCACGGAACTAGGATCTCGTGAGAGCTGAGACTTCTCGGACCTCATACATGATGCATGGTGAGAAAGGTGTCTAGGCGCGCACCACGCCTCAAAAATGTGAAAGGGCCCAATCCACTCAGTATATATCTAAATTACTGCAATAAAGATATCAAAAAAGAAATACAAAAATTTCACAATCAATGTCGGGGACCTCACCGAAGAGGTCCATACCACTGCGATAACTGGGGTTGGCGGCCCCCCCCCCTGGCGCCTATGTGGATGTCTGTAAAATTTTATCGCCTTACCAACTACAGCTTTCATGTTCGTGCTCACACATCGTGTTGTCGATAAATGGAACACATTTGTAGTGGCGGTGGTAGTGGTCTTCCGTGTCCGTGGTAACAATTCAGTTTGTTTGATCGATCGAATCATTGCTTTTAATTTTACACCCAAATTTTAACCCAAATATGTTAAGTATTATATAGACGTTTTAAAACGGATTCGCTTTGTTTCTTCCTGCAATTAATGCCGTAATAATTTGGCGTTGATAACCGTGCAATTTTAGAGACTATTTTTGATTGCTTATAAATTGGAGCTGGTTTGGTGTGATATTGTAACACGAGATGTAATTGATAAAGGCAATTGGGTCATTAAATAAATATACATAAAATATATACCTAACGCCATGTATGTAATGTTATTCTGTGTACTATATGTTATATATGTCTTACTTTATGTATGTTTATGTCACAGCTTTGGATAGGGGGAAGGGGAGGATGGGAGAAGCAATTTCACGTGGGGGCGGTTAGTATGAGCGTTGATAATATTTTTTGACAACTAGTTTATTACCGGTCAAGCCATCCTTATTACATAAAACAGTCAATGTTGTCAACTGAAATATGTTGGAAGAGCAAAATTTCATTAAACTCTGCAAAACAAAACTGAGTGCAAGGCTAAGCCTAAAAACCATTGAAGTCGTGAAAGTCTTAGAACCAAAATACCAGCCTTTCAAATATCAGGTTAATCAAATGTTGGGGCAGCTTAATGATACGCGGTCTCCGGGGTGCGAGGTATATTTCCTTACAACTCTGATATATCATATACAATGTATAATATACATAATACAACATAATACCATCAATCTATATAACCTATTTATACCCACTGGGTCGGCGATTTCCCAAATGTCCCTGAAAATTGGTCTTGGGAAAACAGAAAGGACCATAAAAAACTGAAAAGCAAAACGACAATCCGATATTCTGGGGCATTTGCTAATAAAATTGCCTATAAATTTGCCGTTACGTATATTAAAAACACTGGATACAAATCAGAAATGAATTGAAAACCCGTTTCCACCGTCGGCGTCGCAACCTTAGGCTCTTGGACGTAGCCTCACGTAATAAAACGCACAGCTATTGGATTATTGCGGAAAAATACTGTAATGGGTTGTTCTTCTTTTCTATAAAGCTTTGGGTTTGATAAAAATATTGTGTACTATTTCGAATTCAGTGCACTAAAGGCCTAACGGTACTTGCGAATAATGAATCATCGGTCTCGAGTTGTATTAACGTGTTTCAGAAACATTGTTATAAAGTCTCATATGTACAATGAAAAAAATTGGATTTCTGTTGAATGTATTGTATATATTTGTTGCTCATTTCACATATATGACGATAAGCTTCCATAGAATGGTAGCGGGTAACTCCACTGCGGGTCAAACCCTCTAAACCATATTTACCACTCTGAGGGTTAAATCATCTAAACCATATCTACCACTCTGAGGGTTAAATCATCTAAACCATATTTACCACTCTGAGGGTCAAACCCTCTAAAACATATTTACCACTGTGAAGGTCAAGCTTTCTAAACTATATTTACCACCCTTAATTCAAATACTCTAAACTATATTACCACTCTGAGGGTCAAACCCTCTAAACCATATTTACCACCGTGAGGGTTAAGCTTCCTAAACTATATTTACCACCCTTAATTCAAATCCTCTAAATTATATTACCACTTTGAGGGTCAAACCCTCTAAACTATATTTACCACCCTTAATTCATAACCTCTAGAATATATTACCACCCTGATTCTTCACCGTAGGTGCGCGGAAAAAACTTAGCACTTTGAGCAGGAGTAGTGAGCTGGTGGTAGTAAAATTTTAGTTACCGTTTATAGTTTTCGTTTCATTCAATTTAGTTACCAGAAAATTTTATAATTTTCAAAGACTGCCGGTTTGAAATGTTCAAAGAAATTCTACATAAATTATACGTACCTCCTTCATACATACAATTAAATGCTTTGTTTCGCCGTGCATTTCATACTATGTATTTGTATTTTTGTACATATAATTTCAGCCAACTGCACCAAAGACCTTTGCTATAACGGTGGAGAGTGCGACAAGATTCAACTTCGACGCTCTAAACGAATGCTATCTCAACGAAATCCAAAGGACAACTCATCGATGAACCATGACAACGGCACCGATCACCAAGATTTGGACAACGACAAAGTGCCAACGGGACGTCAGAAGAGCCTTTGTGCGTGTCCTGGAGGATTTCAAGGCGAGCGTTGTCAGTATGGTAAGTATACCCGCAGCAATGATCTGATCCGATATTGCTTCTCCTCATAGTTTCTTTCTACACTGAAATTTACCCAGTTACTGATCAATGAAGGTACAACGTTATCCATCCGATTTCTGAATTATAGATCGTATAAGCTTGCCAGCAGTACTTTTGATTAAATGTGTAGCCCTGTAATATGGTCCCATTGTCAATCTGAAACTAGTCGCTCTTAGAAAAACATTTCATTATTGTACACATATATGTATATGTATTTATAGAATATATATATAACATATTATGGTTGAAACCGGAACACTAAAACTAAAGCTGAGAAGCGTTTAGCTATGGTTTGAGGAGTGTCGTAGTATAAAACAAACATTATTACTGCAGCATTGTCAAATATTTTGAGGTGAGGAACCAACTTTCAGACGTAATTAGCAGTGGTTAAAAGCTAAGCTTCTCATTTCCACTTAAAACTGTAGTCCGCTACATGCAGATGTTGAAAAGTGACTTAGGAGCAAACTTTATGGGGAGAATTTTACTTTTATTTTTAAACCCTTTCGTTCGTCGTTGCGTGACCAGTAAATTTCGGAGCTTGCGTTTGTAATTGTGTTGTTATTCGTTCTCGTTATGAGGTTCTTTCCGGAACCGAGCAACACCTATTAAATGGCGTATATACTGGCTAGCGCACAAGACTTTTACCTGAGTGATATAGGTTCGATCAGCGGTTGGAGAAAACGTTTGTTCAAGATTGTACAGGCTACGCTATGGTTTAAGAAGGAAAGGGTTTGGACCCATACTGGCTAGCGCACAAGACTTTTACCTGAGTGATATAGGTTCGATCAGCGGTTGGAGCAAACGTTTGTTCAAGATTGTACAGGCTACGCTATGGTTTAAGAAGGAAAGGGTTTGGACCCATACTGGCTAGCGCACAAGACTTTTACCTGAGTGATATAGGTTCGATCAGCGGTTGGAGCAAACGTTTGTTCAAGATTGTACAGGCTACGCTATGGTTTAAGAAGGAAAGGGTTTGGACCCATACTGGCTAGCGCACAAGACTTTTACCTGAGTGATATAGGTTCGATCAGCGGTTGGAGCAAACGTTTGTTCAAGATTGTACAGGCTACGCTATGGTTTACGAAGGACACTTTGGACCCATACTGGCTAGCGTGCAAGACTTGCACCCGAGCGACATAGTTTCAATCTGCGATCGGAGCAAAAGTTGGTTCAAGATTGTACAAACTGCGCTTTGGTTTACGAAAGAAAGCTTTTGCGACCCATACTGGCTAGCGCGCAAGACTTTTACCTGAGTGATATAGGTTCGATCAGCGGTTGGAGCAAAAGTTTGCTCAAAATTGTACAAACTGCGCTTTGGTTTCAGAAGGAAAGCGTTTGGACAACCATACTGGCTAGCGTACAAAACATGAACCCGAGTGATGTAGGTACAATCTGCGGTTGGAGCAAAAGTTTGTTCGAGATTGCACACACTACGCTATAGTTTAAGAAGGAGAGGGTTTGCCGTCTAAACACTTATACTGGACACCCACCCCCCCCCCCCCCCTAGCGCGCAAGACTTTTACCCTGAGTGATATAGGTTCGATCAGCGGTTGGAGCAAAAGTTGGTTCAAGATTGTACAAACTGCGCTTTGGTTTAAGAAGGTAAGCGTTTGGACCCACTTCTAGCTAGCGCGCAAGACGTTTACCTGAGTGATATAGGTTCAATCCGCGGTTGGAGCAAAAGTTTGTTCAAGATTGTACAAGCTACGCTATAGTTTACGAAGGACAGGTTTTGCCGACTACCATACTACCTAGCGCACAAGACTTTTACCTGAGTGATATAGGTTCAATCTGCGGTTGGAGCAAACGTTTGTTCAAGATTTTACAAGCTACGCTTTGGCTTAAGAAGGAAAGCGTTTGGAACCATACTAGCTAGCGCACAAGACTTTTACCTGAGTGATCTAGGTTCAATCCGCGGTTGGAGCAAAAGTTTGTTCAAGATTGTACAAGCTACGCTTTGGTTTAAGAAGGAAAGGTTTGCCGTCACACATACTGGCTAGCGCGCAAGACTTTTACCTGAGTGATATAGGTTCGATCAGCGGTTGGAGCAAAAGTTTGTTCAAGATTGTACAGGCTGCGCTTATGGTTTACGAAGGTCAGTTTTGCGACCCCATACTAGCTAGCGCACAAGACTTTTACCTGAGTGATATAGGTTCGATCAGCGGTTGGAGCAAAAGTTTGTTCAAGATTGTACAAGCTACGCTATGGGTTTAAGAAGGAAAGGGTTTGGAACAATACTAGCTAGCGCACAAGACGTTTACCTGAGTGATATAGGTTCGATCAGCGGTTGGAGCAAACGTTTGTTCAAGATTGTACAGGCTACGCTATAGTTTAAGAAGGAAAGGGTTTGGACCCATACTGGCTAGCGCACAAGACTTTTACCTGAGTGATATAGGTTCGATCAGCGGTTGGAGCAAACGTTTGTTCAAGATTGTACAGGCTACTCTATGGTTTAAGAAGGAAAGGGTTTGGACCCATACTGGCTAGCGCACAAGACTGTTACCTGAGTGATATAGGTTCGATCAGCGGTTGGAGCAAACGTTTGTTCAAGATTGTACAGGCTACGCTATAGTTTAAGAAGGAAAGGGTTTGGACCCATACTGGCTAGCGCACAAGACTTTTACCTGAGTGATATAGGTTCGATCAGCGGTTGGAGCAAACGTTTGTTCAAGATTGTACAGGCTACGCTATAGTTTAAGAAGGAAAGGGTTTGGACCCATACTGGCTAGCGCACAGGACTTTTACCTGAGTGATATAGGTTCGATCAGCGGTTGGAGCAAACGTTTGTTCAAGATTGTACAGCTTACGCTATAGTTTAAGAAGGAAAGGGTTTGGACCCATACTGGCTAGCGCACAAGACTTTTACCTGAGTGATATAGGTTCGATCAGCGGTTGGAGCAAACGTTTGTTCAAGATTGTACAGGCTACGCTATGGTTTAAGAAGGAAAGGGTTTGGACCCATACTGGCTAGCGCACAAGACTTTTACCTGAGTGATATAGGTTCGATCAGCGGTTGGAGCAAACGTTTGTTCAAGATTGTACAGGCTACGCTATAGTTTAAGAAGGAAAGGGTTTGGACCCATACTGGCTAGCGCACAAGACTTTTACCTGAGTGATATAGGTTCGATCAGCGGTTGGAGCAAACGTTTGTTCAAGATTGTACAGGCTACGATATGGTTTAAGAAGAAAGGGTTTGGACCCATACTGGCTAGCGCACAAGACTTTTACCTGAGTGATATAGGTTCGATCAGCGGTTGGAGCAAACGTTTGTTCAAGATTGTACAGGCTACGCTATAGTTTAAGAAGGAAAGGGTTTGGACCCATACTGGCTAGCGCACAAGACTTTTACCTGAGTGATATAGGTTCGATCAGCGGTTGGAGCAAACGTTTGTTCAAGATTGTACAGGCTACGCTATGGGTTAAGAAAGAAAGGGTTTGGACCCATACCACGCATATAATGTTGCTGTCACTTATAACTTAGATCGGTTGCACAATATTGCTCAAACTTTTTTAGAGTATGTTCCATTTAAATAGAAAGATCACAAAATGTATAAATATCAATACAAAATCTTACAACAAAAACAGCCTGTATCTCTGCTGTTTATTAAATTTTGTGTAAATTTTGCTGTTGTCTGAATCCTTGACTTAAGATAAATATGTACCATTCATGTGTCCTATGATGGCATACGTACGGTGTTAGCTTTGTAATGGATCCGTTCTTTATCTTGGTTTAGTTGGTAAATCATAATAATGGCATTTATAACGCTCCTTTTTCACAAAAGCGTAAGAGATTGTCAGAATATACAATATACAAATACTGCATTCTAAAAAGCCAAAATAACCCGCATTTAGTCTGTTACCTCGTGAATGATTCGACCTATGTGACACAAGTTTCAAAAGGACTACTTCTTGTTTTAAGACTTATTACTTACAAAAACGTGGGATAATATGTTAAAATTGTCGGAATATACAATATACAAATACTGCATTCTAAAAAGCCAAAATAACTCGCATTTAGTCTGTTACCTCGTGAATGATTCGACCTATGTGACACAAGTTTCAAAAGGACTACTTCTTGTTTTAAGACTTATTACTTACAAAAACGTGGGATAATATGTTAAAATTGTCGGAATATACAATATACAAATACTGCATTCTAAAGAGCCAAAATAACCCGCATTTAGTCTGTTCCCTCGTGAATGATTCGACCTATGTGACACAAGTTTCAAAAGGACTACTTCTTGTTTTAAGACTTGTTACTTACAAAAACGTGGGATAATATGTTAAAATTGTCGGAATATGCAATATACAAATACTGCATTCTAAAAAGCCAAAATAACTCGCATTTAGTCTGTTACCTCGTGAATGATTCGACCTATGTGACACAAGTTTCAAAAGGACTACTTCTTGTTTTAAGACTTATTACTTACAAAAACGTGGGATAATATGTTAAAATTGTCGGAATATGCAATATACAAATACTGCATTCTAAAAAGCCAAAATAACTCGCATTTAGTCTGTTACCTCGTGAATGATTCGACCTATGTGACACAAGTTTCAAAAGGACTACTTCTTGTTTTAAGACTTATTACTTACAAAAACGTGGGATAATATGTTAAAATTGTCGGAATATACAATATACAAATACTGCATTCTAAAGAGCCAAAATAACCCGCATTTAGTCTGTTCCCTCGTGAATGATTCGACCTATGTGACACAAGTTTCAAAAGGACTACTTCTTGTTTTAAGACTTATTACTTACAAAAACGTGGGATAATATGTTAAAATTGTCGGAATATACAATATACAAATACTGCATTCTAAAAAGCCAAAATAACTCGCATTTAGTCTGTTACCTCGTGAATGATTCGACCTATGTGACACAAGTTTCAAAAGGACTACTTCTTGTTTTAAGACTTATTACTTACAAAAACGTGGGATAATATGTTAAAATTGTCGGAATATACAATATACAAATACTGCATTCTAAAGAGCCAAAATAACCCGCATTTAGTCTGTTCCCTCGTGAATGATTCGACCTATGTGACACAAGTTTCAAAAGGGCTACTTCTTGTTTTAAGGCTTATTGCTTACAAAAACGTGGCATAAAATGTTAAAACTGCTGTAGTGTTTGTCAATAGCTGCATATTGCAACTATTGATATATATACCGAATTTTAGTTTTAATTTTACTTTATTTAGTACTTTTATTTTGTACTTTACTTTATGAGTATCACAGTCATACATAAGATATGTGAGGTTGATAACCGAACGGTCCGAACGCAGCATCTACATCGTTCCGGACATTGGATGATGCTGCTCGATGGGTTTTGTATCCGTGGTTAAGTCATAATAGCGAGCTGAGCGCTGCCGAATATAAGTCTAAGTTGAAAACTTTCTTATTTCCTAGAAGCCGACTATAATACTCTTTATTATTTTTATGATTTCTTTGGCGCTTTTGCAACGCATTGTGCAAAAAGAGTGTGGTATAAATATTATTATTACATAATCTATAAATTATGCTTCATATATATATTTGTAATATTATTCATGTAATATTTTTCAAATTATATATATGCTATATATATTTATATATATATATACAAGTTTAACATAAGTAAACATAACATTCATAACATACATTCATTCTTGAGTCGTATGAACGTGTTTCAGAAGCAGAACACTGCAGTAAATGTAAAGTCTCGTATTTACCATAGGAACTGAATAAATTTGTATTGTATTGTAACATGAGTAAACATAAGTTTAACCCATTTTGCTTATCATTTAATTGATATATAAGAAATATTTGTATAATAATGCAATAAATTAAACCTGTTTCGATGTTTTGAGGCAATTACATTTAATCGCCGATCAGGGTCATTTAAAGCGCTTGCAGAGGTCACGTAATGTTTGTGTTACCTCTGCCGAGACTCGCCAAGGTATATATTATTGCAATAAACAATACGACTGCAATTATAAGCAGTTTACTGCATCTAGTGCGATTTAGCAATTTGAAATTTTCTGTAATTTGAATGATTATTGTCAAAGTCAAACAGATATACTGGATGCTTTATTTATTCATTTGGCATGACAGATGGTTGTAATACCATGTATTTGTGGACGGTTATCATAACAATGTATGCCTCAGCCAAAAATTTGTGTGCTTCGTATATCTGCTTTACTCTTAGATACTATACAGGGAGCGTAGTAACAATGTATCTACAATATAATACAATACAAATTTATTCAGTTCCTATGGTAAATACGAGACTTTACATTTACTGCAGTGTTCTGCTTCTGAAACACGTTCAAACGACTCAAGAATAAGAATTCATTAAGCGTTTAAAGGAATAGTTACTGTCTGAACGAAGTATGGGTTGAGTGTGCTTATGGTGAAATCGTTTTTCCGTTGGGTTGAATCAATAAATTCACCAATATATATAATAAACACATTTTTACTGTCTACTATAGCATAGATATTTCGGCAGGGATTAAAGAAACATTTCACTATAAGCATACTTCACTGTATATATAGACGAAATTAACTCCAAACGAATTGCAGATTTAGTATATCGAACCCCGCTAAGGCAACTTTGACGCCTCAGGTAATGTCTTTGCGCTTTATCACGGACACCCAGTTATTTTTAACGGTTCTAACAATTTTGTTGGATCGATAAAAATGTTCCCCTTCCTTATATTCTTAGGTCAGCTATGTTTTAATTGAAGGTATGGTTTGTATATTAAGTATAATATGCCATGTCAATTACATAACTACACATCAGTGCGATTTTGCAATAAATTTCTACCAAACACGACTTTTACTGTGTAAACTATATATCAAGCTTTCATAGTACTACTACCGCACAATTTCTTACAGGGGCGCAGCGAATATTGGGTGAATGGCTTCCGGCGGGCCTCCTTTCCGCGAAACTTTGGTGGCGAGGCATCCATGACCGCTTTACTGTTCCCCTGACACCTTATTTACCACACAATTTCTTACAGGGGCGCCGCGAAATTTAGGTGAATGGCTTCCGGCAGGCCTCCTTTCCTCGAAACTTTGGTGGCGGGGCATCCATGACCCCTTTACTGTTCCCCTGACACCTTATTGACCGCGCAATTTCTTACAGGGGCGCTGCGAAAATTGGGCGAATGGCTTCCGGCGGGCCTCCTTTCCGCGAAACTTTGGTGGCGGGGCAGCCATGACCGCTTTACTGTTCCCCTAACACCTTATTTACCGCACAATTTCTTACAGGGGCGCAGCGAAATTTGGATGAATGGCTTCCGGCGGGCCTCCTTTCCTCAAAACTTTGGTGGCGGGGCATCCATGACCACTTTACTGTTCCCCTGACACCTTATTGACCGCGCAATTTCTTACAGGGGCGCAGCGAAAATTGGGTGAATGGCTTCCGGCGGGCCTCCTTTCCTCGAAACTTTGGTGGCGGGGCATCCATGACCGCTTTACTGTTCCCCTGACACCTTATTGACCGCGCAATTTCTTACAGTAGCGCAGCGAAAGTTGGGTGAATGGCTTCCGGCGGGCCTCCTTTCCTCGAAACTTTGGTCGCGGGGCATCCATGACCGCTTTACTGTTCCCCTGACACCTTATTTACCCTCCCACGAAAACATTTCAAAAACCCCAGAAGCTAATTATTCCAGCCTGCGAAAGACATTGACTGATTGTTTTTCTGTTTGATGTCTTGCTGTGCCGTCAAGCCACGGTAAAAGCTTAAATTTGCCGAAAACCTTGATAAGCTTCATTCATACTAGTTTTGTGTTGGGTTGTTCTTTTTGGAAAAACAATGATTAATGATAGAATTAGTTCGCTTAATTGAGCGCGAGGATAATTATTAGCTGATTTATCAAAGACCAAATGTATGAGCGTAACCACAAGCAGAGCATGGGGGGGTGAGGTTCAAGAGAAAATAATAAAATTATCACAGGCTAAAAACTTTGACGTGGGGTCGGCTTAAGATGTATATTTTGCAATGGAAACAACGCTAATGACTGGCCTAACAACAAGAGTTTAATAACAGCGGGGCTCAAACACCCGCGACTTCCCAACGAGAGCTAAATAACTCCGGGTCCCGGACCTTCGTGACTTCCCAACAAGAGCTTAATACAGGCGGTGTTCGGATCCCCGTCACCTCCCAACGAAAGCTTAATAACTGCGGGCCGTACCCACGTGACCTCCCAACGGGAGCTTTATAACTGCGGAGCCCGGACCCATGTGACCTCCCAACGAGAGGTTTATAACTGCGGGTCCGGGACCCCCGGTGACCTCCGCTGTAGTTACGCCCCAGAACAATTGCTAACTTATTTTGCTTTCCTTTACTCCATCTTCACATATATAATAGATGCTTGCGAAAAAAGAAGATTTCACTAATTTTAAGCTTATTTTATCAATTATTACAC
>JASANE010011084.1:0-40913 GCA_030248225.1 Trileptium ribeirensis
CAGAGCAGGCAATCGTATCAGTTGGATTGGTACAAGCAACAAAAAGGGTGGTCATCCAAGCCCCTAATCCAGCATGCCTTATGCAAGACTCTAAAAAATGCGTTCCGCTATTTTACGTCCCAGGTGGGACGTGAGGATAATGCCGTATGTGTTGAGAATGACAGATCATGTGGGCACATGGTGCAAAGAAACGACAACCCATCTCTGTCTTCTCCTTTTGATGACACCTCCTCTGCTATGTTATGTATTTTTTGTTTTTGTTTAAGACATTGTATGACATAATGTTGTCTTATATGATTAGCACGCTTTCACGAATCCTCTTATAGCTGTGCCATGCATTCGCCGGTCAACCAGGTCTGAACAGAAGAACGGGTGCCCTGTATGTCAGTCAGACCCAGTCAACGCAGAGGCACATGATTCCTGCATATTCCAGCCAACATATGTTAACGCAGTGACACTATAAGAAGCAATCTATAAAAGATTTCAAGTCCTGTAAGGCAAGGCTCTGCCATAAAATGTCTTTTAGGCCAGACTGAGCCTCTTCAACTTCGTCCTCTTCTGTCGATTGAAACAAATCTTGATGCAAACTGAGACTGACAGTCTGCTTTTATAGTGTTCAAAAGGCCGAGGAACAATTTTTTGGGACAATTTTAAGTTTAATTTTGCCAAACTTTTGATCTTTTGTTAAAATTTTGGAAATTTTGAAGCGAAAGTTCCGTTAAAATTTTAATTTTACGCTTGGTTGCTACTTTTGATGCTATCAGTGAGGTCAAAAATCGATTAAAGGCTCATTAGCTACACCTGAGTAATATTTTGATGCTATCAGCTGACTCAAAAATCGATTAAAAATGCATTAGCTATGCTTGACTGCGAAAAGCTCGCTAATGACCATCTCAAAAATCGATTAAAATGATGGATCCCAATAGCTTAAAATTTTGATTGACAAAATGAACCTAATTGCAAAGTCAAAAAGCCATTAAGAAGTCATTAATGTAACTTAACAGGTTTTAAGATGATGATGGCTACGTTAATAATAGATAAAACAATCATGGAGTTTAAATGACCAATATTTAGTTTAAGCATTTAACTATCTAATTAAAATTTCAGTTATGTTACCTTTAAAAGTATTATTTAGTTTTCATGGTAAAAATTTTATAACAAAATTTATAGTGTATGCCGGCGTTATTTTGTTAGCTTACATACCTTGCTGCGACTTGGATTTGCCCCCTGCATCCATTATTAATTACCAAAAACCCTCAAACTTTTTTGTGATTTAATGATTACCGTCATTTTATTACTTGGGGATAACCGAAACGTCCCCCTTCCAAATCTTTGTTACGCTATATAATGTTATTTAATATTGCTACTGCGTTTTATTTTCGCTCCTCAGGGTGACTTGGACTCTCATAACTTTCTAACGGTGGCGTAGAATTCAATAAGCTACACACCAATAAATTTCTCTCATCAAGCCGAGTCGAAGTGTGCTAAACGTGGCCATATTTCGAAAAAAATTTTTGGGTTCCCAAGAGAACCTTAAAAAATTGAGAAAAAATTTTCTGGGATGTGGGTAAAATGAGTACTTTCTGAACCGCCTCATCGAGCTGAATCGATTGATACCAAAATCAGCTCTGTATCTTCAAAACTTACCAAATTCGGGTTAGGTTGGATATCGAAAAAACCCTTTTAATATATATATATCCACATTTCGCTATATGCAGCGGAATTAATGACAATTTGGCTTGGACTAAACGCATATTTCAGTGTAATAGTATTTTCACTTTAAGCATAAATACTCCACAGTATTAGGTTTGGCCCGGTTGTACAATCTATTCGAACCGAGCGCTGCCTAAAAAGCTTGGTCGAAATACGCGGTGTTATCCGTCCCATATCTGTTTAAGTACCATCATCATCACAATTCTAAATTTTTCAATTTAAAATAACAAAAGTTATTCGAACACACGTTTTTCGTACAAGTTAATAAAATAATGACGTAGTATTAACCAAAATTTGTCGTCATTTGACAGTCAATTCTAATGTTTTCACACAGATGTACCGCGTTGATGTCAAATAAATGCATTATCTAACGTCATCTTAGCTTAAAACATTAGTTATCTCTATCTATTACCTTCGTGATTCGATCATGTTAATTTTTTAATAGTTCTTGTTTTTGCTTTCAAATTTTGATGTTGTGAAAAGTGTGCTCGGGAAAACAATGAATGAATGAAAGTCCAAATTTTTTTGAAACTATTAACATATATATAAATATTTAGATCAGAAATTATAATTTTTTATATTTGTATTAAAATCAATGCAATATTCTAAAAAAATTTCGACAAAAGAGATATCGCAAGGAATTTGTTAAGAATTGCACACCGGTGTCCGTTTATATAGTTAAAAACGAAACCATGTGCTGAATGGAGATCGGTGGACGCCAGTAACGGCACCCTTCCAAAATAAAATAGCTGGGCTTACATAAGATCAGAAGCTAACGCTAAAGTTTAATGTAATGTAACCGATACAATCATGTATTTGTATAATTATACTCATATATCCATATATAATTTAAAAGAATTAAAATACTCAGATAAATAGATTTTCCACTTTTTTGATCGGTAAATCATGTTTAGTTTCGGCGAAATTCAAAGATTAGTTGTAAGAAACTAGTGATATTTTCTAGGCTTCTCGTTTTATAGTTTGTCCCATGTCAGCTTTTATTCGTATAAGGTCTTACTACTACACGGTCAGTGTCGAGTAAAGAATACTGCATAACAATATTTTTGTCTTAAGCCTGGATTGTCCGGTAAACGAACATTGTTGTTATTTAACGTGGCATTGTTTGAATTTGGCAGAACCAAATGAATTATCCCAATGTTTGTAAGTTATCGAGAGCACTTGCTCGTACATGCTTACAGGAGAATAGAGGTATTACCCCTAATGCTTCGGAGCCCTGCTCGGTTCGAACTCCACACTCTTTCGACTCACCAATCGGCTTAAACAAGTGCAAACATATATACTCGTTCGTCACAGTATCCTTTGTTGACAATTTGTAGAATTGGAAATGAAAAGGTTATGAAACCTATATGTACCATGCACAGTTCGACAAAAACTAAAAACAAAGTCAGAGCATTGTGACAAAAAATATGTGTTGTTAATATTTTGGTAAGCTTGCTATTGGTTTGCCGGACTTTACTCAAATTTTGTACAGTTTAATTGTACTGTTTTAATATCTTTATCATTCAATAAGAGTAGGACTTTGCACACCCGACCTGGCCTAATAAGCTAATATCCCATATATCTTATATATTATATCTAATGTAATACATTATAATATATGATATAATACATATCGCGACCGCTTATTACTAGATACCGAACAGAATAGTCGATATATTGTCGTACACATATAAATGGATAAGCCAAGCGAAAACACAACGAAATTGAAAAGGTTCACATAAATCATTGTGTCAAAAGTTGACGAAAGCATTCATGCGATGCCAAAGTGTGCCATGCTTTGAAATAATTCAGTCAACCGTTAACAGGACACAATCACAAATGGTCAGTGGGTTTGGTTTATGCACCATTTATGTCGTTGTTATATGTAGCAATGTAAAGTTTTCAGCAAATTTCTATTTCCACAACATCCTAAAGGTTGTTTAAATATTTTCAGTCAAATTATTCGATTTCTTATAAAATTTATATGTAACGATGATAAAGTGTATTTGGGAAACTTTGTGGCGTGATTCAGAAAGAAACAGGAGCTGGACTCTTGGGGTTATTGAGGTTTCAGAGACACTACTGATTTTTTAAACATTACAATTTTAACATAAAATACATGCGTAATTACAGGACGGCCAAGATTCATCAACTCAACTTTTTAAATAATTATTGTTGTCATCTAAAAAATAAATTCTTCAATCTCCTGGCTATAACTGAGAACATGTTCATGTTTCAGATTACGCATAGATGTAACACAATGCTATGATTATACATCCATTACTTTTCACATGCAACAGTTGTAGAATGGCTTATCGTTAATTCAGACATCTGTGCGAGGAATTGTGACCAGTTCATATTTAAGCAAATGTGATAACATAAGCTAGAACGAATAAGATGCATTGTGGCGTACAGAAATAACAAAATCATACATGCTCATAAGCGGAGCGGAAGGGGCGGTTAACCCCCTCCTTAGCGAGAAGCTCCGTCCGACGCCCCCGTGTCCCCTTCCAGACTACATTCACTTCTTTTAAAGAGATAATATAATCCACAACAATATTGAAACAAGGCAGCAGTTGTCGAATAGAAACAGCAGCAGCTGCTCCATCTAAAATTGTTCAATATGAATATGAAGGGCTCAAATGCTAAAAAAACTATATAAAATAAATAAAAAAAACAAATAAAAAATATAGGAACTTTTGGATTCGGAAGTCGATGGATGATGTTGAAGAAGCTAAAATTTTAAATAAACATAAGTACCGAATTTTGCTGTTGTTTTCTAAGATCTATTCGTTCTAGCTCGTAGCTATAGCCACAGCTGGAAGACGTTGTGCAGCGTGACACCTAAAAATGGCTACAAACTCTTACCTTATCAACGATCCAAGTTAAGCTGAAGGGCATAAAGTTATAAATTAAAAAAAGAATAACGCATAGCTGTAGTTCTGAGAGCAGCAGTCCCTCCCCAACTTAGTCTTAGGCTTAGTTTGGGTAAGGCTCATATAACAAACTTAGCTTCGGCTATAGATAGCACCAGACCTAGGAATGTTGGACTGTGGGCATAACCACAATGTGAGAAATGGTAAGGTCTGACAAGAACAGAAAAGTGGGGGCGACTTCGAACGTAGAACTAAATTATAAAATGTGCTTCTTTGATTTCGTTATTTACGTTCGTTTGACATATTTAGCAATAACCTTCCGGATAAAGGGGCAGCACGTATACAAATAAATGATAATCAATAAAAACTGTTCTTAAATAATAGGCTAAAAGCGGGGTGTTGAACCCAAAAAATGGTGGGGGAAGTCCGGACACCTCACCCGTCTCCATAATCCCGCTCCTGGGTACGATATCCCAACTGCGCACTGATGTAATCCTATGTATCGACTTGTAGCGCGCAGCACAGACAGTGACAGCGGTGAAGCAGCACCTGTCTCCGCCGCTCTGGATTCGCCTCTGGCTAAGGCTCTGACTCTGGCTTAGTATATCGAGGAAGACGCAAATTGTATATAGCTTTATGACTCTCAGACTGACTTTAGTAGAAAGATAAAATAATTATATTGTAGCTATGAAATTAACTATATATAACGGGTTGGCCAGTTGCCTAGATAATGAAAACGTAGTTTTGTAGAAAACATATTAAATTTGATAACTTGTGCTAGACTTCTGAATATCGCTATACGTAGAAAAAATATGTCAATCAGTTTGATTTCCAATGAACTTCATTAATGCGGTGTATTCAATATTTTCAAAATTCAGTTTGAGACGCTATGCCACAGTTACGTTAACCTAGACGCATTGACCCCCTATTCTGCTGTTTTAGATCAAAATCTGTTACCGAACGTTTTTGGTAAACCATAATTCGGCGCAAAACTGTTCGTAAAGCACAGCTCTACGATAGAAATCCGGCAAATTAGTGGAGTTAAGTTTGTAGAGAAGAAGCTCTGCTATGCAAATTACTTTCAGGCGAAATTTCTAAAGGCCAAATTAATGCTGTTTCTCATAGAACTGTGTCATAGCTGTTTGTAATATTTATTACTTGTAAAATAACACTTCAATAGAGAAAGTAATTACTTTGACGAAAAGCTATTGCGCCTAATAATAAATTTTGTAAACAGCATGGTACACATGCAACAAGCCTATATAGCCAATATGAGTACAGCGACAGTACCTACAGCTTATAAAAAATATTTGAAAAATATGTTTATTAACATAAGTTAGGAAAACACTTTCTCACACCATGGACCAAACGCTTAGTAGTGACGTGGTGGGGACACAAAATAACCACAACGATAATTTCATACATGCATTTTTAATCCTAAGCAAAATTTACGGCCAAGATGTGTATGCTACTCTTTATAAATATATATACACTATGTTTTAGCTGGTTTGTGTGCTTGAAATCGTTAATTTACACGAATTTTGCCAACGCCAGTGCCTCAGTAGAATTTTCACATATTATTGTATAATCGAAAGTCGGTCGTCGCTTGTGAAGCGCAATTCGACTACAACGTTTGAATATAAAAATTACACACCAATACGTTTAATACGTTTAATAGGTAAAGCGAAATCAATCTGATATGAATTGCCGGCACAGGTTATATTAAAAATGGTAAGTCTCATCTGCATTCACGTTGTAATGTCCCCAACGTTTGGAACCTGGGTACACCACGCAGTGTCAGGCATACTCTCGGCGACAGGGTGTCTTAGACACCCCATGTTTTTATATTTTTTCAAAGGTAGCCAATTATGGGTATTGCCACTTCTCGACAGCGTCAAGCACACCGTGTCTTCTTGCAGCTTTATTAACAATGTGCGGCATTATTTCATCAACGTTCATATGGCTTAGATACAAATATCGAAAATTAAAAACTACACAGCCAGTTGACTAATAAGCCGAATTAGTCACAGGCGGTGTCCGTTACAGTTAGTTCGCCTCAAATTGGTATTTAACGGTGTGTACGACACTGTAAAGAAAAATGTAGTAGCTAGGGGTGGGTCGTACACCATCGGAAATTGATTTACAGTATAGGTGTTACCCTGACTGTCTATATGGTATGGTCACGACTACAGGGAGATAAAAGTTCCAAACAGCGGGGAGATTATGACGTGATCGCAGCATTAATACGCGTTATATTTCTTGCGTTCACGAAGCATAAAATAGAGTATAACAAAATTCAAAAATATCACAGACTGAAGCCTGTCAGAAAGCGCTTGGAATATTTAAAACGTATTCCAGTAATTTCTGAGTTAGATGAAATAACGAGTCTAACGTTCGAAAATATACGAAAAACTACACATAGTTACATATATATTATAATTATAAACATTTTTTACTGATAAAACATTCGTTCAGCCAATTATTTGTATTAAATTCACCGCTGATTCTTCAAATTTGAACACAGAACATAACGTAAATATGACATAATTTTAGCCTTTTCTTACGATTATTTAAATTGCTTGATCTGCTACCATAGTGGCAAAAACTATTCTGCGGATTGCAGAATATTGAATTGCAATTTACGTATGATATATATTATAATTGCACAATTATTTTGTTGTTATAAAGCAAAATGACGTAGTGAGTACACAAAAAGTATACAACACATTGCAGCAATAAGGAATTTAGTCTTTTTTAATGTTTGCCAATTTATATGTATATTATAACAAACCAATGTCTCTTATTACACACAAAATTTTCGATATAGTTATCGTGTGTAAGAGAACGAACACCGACAAAGAACAGTGCTTTGGTTGACTGAAGAAGGGGTGACCTACAATATATTGTTATGAAATTATGACATCTCGATATAGAGCTAAAACAGCTCTGAAAACACAGACTTTACTTTGTAGTTTCTTTTTTTATTTTGTCCGTATATACAGATTTTATGCAGTACCAATGGTTGTTGATCAGATGATCATAATCCACGATACACGACTGTTGGACTAGTGTGCAGCTATCGAAGAAATGCCAAAAAATGAACATAAAAATTAGCAAATCTTGCCTAGAAGGTGAAAATATATTTAAATGAAAGATATGGTTCAATCAATGCCTCAGATGAGCTTGTTGAGCGAAGCGTTTTTATTTTCTGTCTGGGAGCAAAAAGGTCGATGTCCGTTCGTCCGTTATTCTTTCATGGATCTCAAGAACCACTGAACCTATTTCAAAAAAACTTTTTTGTTTGAAAGCTTATCATGTGCGGATGTGCACCTGATATTTTAGAAGTTTGGCAACCTGCCAATTTTATCATTAATTAAGCTAATTAACACCCTAATTAAGCTCATAACAGCTTAATTATTGGTCGTAGAGTCGTTTTAACGGCATATACCCTGGGGTAAATAAAACTATTCTTTCATTTACTCATTGTTGTCTAGGTAATAATATAATCCCAAGACATTGAGTACGTTCATATTACTAATGCCGTAGCTCCGCTCAAAAAATGTAGTTCCACTACGATTGGTAACAAAGATAACAGAATGTACCATGACGCAGGTCCAGAACAGAAAAACAGATCATTCTTCGATTTGAATGTATATAACATTAGGAAAGCTGGCGAAAAACTTGCAACCCTTAAATTATAATAATGTATTGGTTTACGCATTTGTGGTCCAATGCAACGTATAGGGGCGTAACAGAAATGCATGCTATGCTGCTCACGAAATGCTAAGTCTAAATCTGAGCCTTACCATAAGCTACTATTGTTATAAAAACCTCATAATAAGCCTAAGGCTGTATCGATGGCCTGCCCTGGTAATAAAGGCTGTGACTTTTCTAACCATATAATGTAGGACCGCTAAAGATAACATGAGCCATTTCGTGTACAACCCAACAAGCAACACTGATTGATAGCGCAAGCAATATTTAAGTTTTTATTTCAACCACTCCACCAAATATTTGTTATAAAAACATTTTCATGGTTC
Organism: Trileptium ribeirensis; assembly: GCA_030248225.1. Classification (NCBI taxonomy): domain Eukaryota; kingdom Metazoa; phylum Nematoda; class Enoplea; order Enoplida; family Thoracostomopsidae; genus Trileptium; species Trileptium ribeirensis. The sequence continues at coordinate 8,630 of JASANE010011084.1, forward strand.
CATTATTTCCTGCTCGTGTAAGCAAAAAATTGGTACTCACTCTTTTCTGCGGCTTTATTAAAAAGACATTTTGGCTTTATTAATCGAAAGAGGTACATTAGAGTGCGCTTATATATAGTGAAATCGCTCAAAATCAGTCATTGGAATCAATCAAAAATTCACTATAAAGCATATAATATTCACCATATAATTCTTCAATACGTAGTTTAGACAAGACAAAGGAATGTTTCGATGTCACAGCATTTTCACTATAACCACACTCCACTGCATCACACACCAGTTTCAGGGCCAGTGCTTATAACATTCATATTTATAGCATATTGCTGCACTAATGTAGGATACATACAAGGACAATCGGTCAAAACGAAAGTTTAATCATGTGTGCAAATGTCAAAGCAACCACTGCACGTGGTCTAATCGAGGATATATTGCTTCTCTACAAGGACAATCGGTCAAAAACCAAAGTTTAATCATGTGTGCAAATGTCAAAGCAACCACTGCACGTGGTCTAATCGAGGATATATTGCTTCTCTACAAGGACAATCGGTCAAAACGAAAGTTTAATCATGTGTACAAATGTCAAAGCAACCACTGCACGTGATCTAATCGACGATATATTGCTTCAATACAAGGACAATCGGTCAAAAACGAAAGTTTAATCATGTGTGCAAATGTCAAATCAACCACTGCACGTGGTCTAATCGAGGATATATTGCTTCTCTACAAGGACAATCGGTCAAAAACGAAAGTTTAATCATGTGTGCAAATGTCAAAGCAACCACTGCACGTGGTCTAATCGAGGATATATTGCTTCTCTACAAGGACAATCGGTCAAAACGAAAGTTTAATCATGTGTGCAAAAGTCAAAGCAACCACTGCACGTGGTCTAATCGAGGATATGTTGCTTCTCTACAAGGACAATCGGTCAAAAACGAAAGTTTAATCATGTGTGCAAATGTCAAAGCAACCACTGCACGTGGTCTAATCGAGGATATATTGCTTCTCTACAAGGACAATCGGTCAAAACGAAAGTTTAATCATGTGTACAAATGTCAAAGCAACCACTGCACGTGATCTATTCGACGATATATTGCTTCAATACAAGGACAATCGGTCAAAATCGAAAGTTTAATCATGTGTGCAAATGTCAGAGCAACCACTGCACGTGGTCTAATCGACGATATATTGCTTCAATACAAGGACAATCGGTCAAAAACGAAAGTTTAATCATGTGTGCAAATGTCAAATCAACCACTGCACGTGGTCTAATCGAGGATATATTGCTTCTCTACAAGGACAATCAGTCAAAAACGAAAGTTTAATCATGTGTGCAAATGTCAAAGCAACCACTGCACGTGGTCTAATCGACGATATATTGCTTCAATACAAGGATAATCGGTCAAAACGAAAGTTTAATCATGTGTGCAAATGTCAAAGCAACCACTGCACGTGATCTAATCGACGATATATTGCTTCAATACAAGGACAATCGGTCAAAAACGAAAGTTTAATAATGTGTGCAAATGTCAAAGCAACCACTGCACGTGGTCTAATCGACGATATATTGCTTCAATACAAGGACAATCGGTCAAAAACGAAAGTTTAATCATGTGTGCAAATGTCAAATCAACCACTGCACGTGGTCTAATCGAGGATATATTGCTTCTCTACAAGGACAATCGGTCAAAAACGAAAGTTTAATCATGTGTGCCAATGTCAAGCAAACACTGCACGTGGTCTAATCGACGATATATTGCTTCTCTACAAGGACAATCGGTCAAAAACGAAAGTTTAATCATGTGTGCAAATGTCAAATCAACCACTGCACGTGGTCCAATCGACGATATATTGCTTCTCTACAAGGACAATCGGTCACAAACGAAAGTTTAATCATGTGTGCAAATGTCAAAGCAACCACTGCACGTGGTCTATTCGACGATATATTGCTTCAATGCAAATACAATCGGTCAAAAACGACAGTTTAATCATGTGTGCAAATGTCAAAGCAACCACTGCACGTGATCTAATCGACGATATATTGCTTCAATACAAGGACAATCGGTCAAAAACGAAAGTTTAATAATGTGTGCAAATGTCAAAGCAACCACTGCACGTGGTCTAATCGAGGATATATTGCTTCAATACAAGGACAATCGGTCAAAAACGAAAGTTTAATCATGTGTGCAAATGTCAAATCAACCACTGCACGTGGTCTAATCGAGGATATATTGCTTCTCTACAAGGACAATCGGTCAAAAACGAAAGTTTAATCATGTGTGCAAATTTCAAGGCAACCACTGCACGTGGTCTAATCGATAATATATTGCTTCAATATAAAACAATCTGTCAAAAACGAAAGTTTAATCATGTGTGCAAATGCCAAAGCAACCACTGCACGTGGTCTAATCGACGATATATTGCTTCACTCACTGTAGGGATTCTGGAAATCATTGGGCTTAATAATTGAACTTATGAAGAATGAAAGGCAGTCCTTAAAAGGACTCACCTTAAAAGCAGCATATAGCCGGCAGTAAATAATACTTTTTGTTAGTCAGACAAATTCGATCCCTTGCCACATACCACAATATTAGAATGGCTAGCAAGCTGCAGCAAAACAAATTTTAAAGAATTGTATGTTCACCATAATAGGATTGCGCAATTTTGATGTAGCAGCTTATAATGTACAGTCCGACAAACGCTGAAAACTATATCAAAACCTAACGTCTGAGACAAAAACTTTCAATGCTTGCTACCTATATCGCTTTGTAAAGTATAGAAAAACGTTATTAATAATATACTAAAAGTTAATCAAATTACTATACTCTTTATGGAATACTCTGTAATGGTCTGGCGCGCTTATAATACACATTCTGACAGAAGCCGATAACAATTTCAACGCATGACAGCTGTGACAAATGCAACTACTGTGCTCTAACTATACCGCATAATGAAGTTCAAAAGAACATTATTATTAATAGACTAAAATTTAGTTAGTTACATAGTTACAACTAAGATACATTTTATCAAAATTGCATTGCAATGGTCTGGTGCAAATCTTTGGATGTTACGACATTTTGAGCTAATATTATTCGTTAATACTAGCACTAACCACTAGTATTGGCTAACAAATTTGCTAATATATATTGTTATAAATGCTGATGAAATATTCAGTTCGAAGACGTCAGTCAGCTCAGTGGCTGACAAAACAACATTTTTGTTGTCTATCTGTTTGCTGCTGACGGAACAATCATAATAATTGTCGTTGAAACATTGTTATTTTGGAATTTGTAAACAACGATTAGTTTTATAAAACATAAAGCATTGCGCGACCTTGTTCTGTGTAGTTTCTCCATCCGTACCACTTGGCTATATGTATGTATTATTGGTTCTTCTTGTATATTTACACTTGCGCTTCACAGTGTTTGTTTCTGCAGCATAGCGGGGCTTTGAAATAAATGAAGCATTTTGCGATTCTAAAACAAAACGCCGACTGAGTCTTTTAATGGTTTCTGTAAATTATGCTACAGCAGACTTAAAACCTGCAAATTAGGGCGGTCTTTTACATTCCCTGTAGTCCACAGAAGGCGGGCCTCGGGCCGCGATACTAGCGTCACACAGATCTCTCGTATATAATATTGAGAAATGTTCTAAATTCGTTTACGATGTCATGTGTGACGTATGCATGCAGGGTCCTCACATGTCGTAAAGGGGATCAAATATCGTAAAAGCGACTCTGCTGCAAACATCGGTCATCCAATTTTGCCATTTCGCATAGTTATCGCTTACTGAACGCTTTATGGCTGGTCGAAGTTCATGTTTGAGAACAAACAACCTCCGAGATTGAAATAAAACCCCATTTTATTTTTGTGTATATTCAAGAAACACTAGACTAAAATTTTGGCGAAAGAAAATATACAAAATTTTAATCAAGGTGGCTTAATTTGCAAACATTAACAGCTAAACTATAAGACCAAAAATTCTTGATGACGTTCAGTATTAGGTTATATATTTAGGTAACAGCAACGAATACAAATTGAAAGTTGATAGTGGCTAACATTCTCTTAGAACACAAAATGGAAATGCAGAGAGTTGTTTTAATTTTTCCAATCAGTCTACTTTGCTTGTGCTTCCCACATTGCCAGAAATATTTAACGGGTTGTTGGGGCTCGAACATCGAGCCATGCTTGGTCAAAAAAGTTCGTCCTATTTCTGATAAATTATTATTTCAAATTTACGATGACTTAACTCGGGTCTGTTTGGGGTTCTAGCTTATTCGTCGGCCTCTGGATCCCCTAGTAGTCTGTCTCATATATTTTCAAATGTGCACAACTATGCATATGCGCCCATGATGTAAAGCACGTCATAAAGAAATCTGATCAAGTCTTGTTCTTACGTTTATAAGAGTACTCAGGATGGTTAGCGTTACGTATGTTTCATATTTGCGAAAGTTGCGATGGTAAAATATTTTACTTTACATATAGTATATATAAAGCAAGTGACCTAGATGTTGTTGCAACTTGAAACTTCACAATATGTTTCTATGTTTCTCTGTCTGTCTTGTCGCTGTCTTTAGCCGCGGTTGCAATTATAATTGTAAAGCAAACATTGCAAAATTCAGCGCTAGTTCTGCAAGAAACAAAAGCATCGTGCATTTATTCAGTTCAATGAATATCTCCAAGAATAAAATTTTGAAATGAAACTTTAATAATTGTAAACAAACAAATAAACAAGTATATTTATATAGATAATAAATATAACTATATATGAGAATATAATTGGATATAAGAATTCGTACTCTATATAATTCGAAAATGAAACAAAATATGCGTCGCGATTTGAAAAAGTTTAGCTTCGGTGGAAACGAATAGTCGTCAAAATGATAACATCAACTAAAGTTTCATGACAAATCCAATACGACCATGCGCAGTGAAAATGTTATTCGCCACCGTTCCCCAAGACTACTGCGGGTTGCATATACTCATTTAGCAGTTTTGAAGTTTATGTTAGCGAAACAAGTCATTAGCTAAGCTGTCTAAGTATTATGCAGCTAAAAGCATATATGCACAGTTTACCAAAAGAAATTGATACTTGTGTCAATCATACGATTATTACATGATGGATAACTATTTATGTATTAAACTAATGAAGATGGAAACATTGTCGCCCGTACCGTTTTTCGTCGTTGACGCAAAATTGTCATTTTTGGTCTGCACCCTGCACGAATCTGTATCCCCACTGATCGAAGGTGAAATCATATCGGTAGCCCGCTTATACAGCCCCCCCCGCCTTCGTAAAACTGGGGGTCCGACCTACCCCCTTCAAAATGATGGCGATCCGAGCTACCCCCCACACAAAACACGGGGGGTCTGTGCATGACGACGATCCCCCAGAAATGTCTTCAAACACGGGCTAACAAGGGAAATGTCATACTCTTCCCTAATGCACTATTGGTCAAACTAATTAATATACATAGCCATCGTAATAAGCGATAAAATTTTATACCATATTTCGTAATCAATACAACATGAAGAGCATATCAGGTTCAGTGGGCAAAAAATCAAACCCGATGTCATTACAGACAATCAGTTGATCATTAATTGTTGAGGTTAGGATATACGGGGGTTTAATTTTAGAATCGACCACGAGCAAACATTACCTGCTATTAATTTCTAATCGAAAGCGTGGCCCATGTCAACATCAGGGGCCGGACGTTATAACGTTAGAGAAAAGAACAGCTTACAATATGGGGTTCCGAGGGCGGCAGCCCACAGACTCAGACTTAGGCTTAATACATGGCGCATATAGGGGCCTTAGCTTAGGCTAAGACTAAGGCTTAGGCTTAGTATATCCACAACGGATTGGCATGCATTATACTTCGGGCCCTAAAGTTGACATTGACGGAAAGCGTCATCGGTCCCGCAGTGGATCACAGGTTCGCTATTATGTGGACATACAATCAATAACTCTGAAAGACGTTCGCAGTGAAACTTTAGTTTATTATATTTTTTTTGTAGTTTTTTCAGTAAACATATACCGAACTAAAAGAATAAATGTCTTTAAAAACACTGGCAAACCAGCATATCCACCACTTGTCTAAATCTGACTCTGGCAAACACATACTGTATCGACATGGCTAAAACGCATAATAAGCCAATCCATTATAAACTGTGAGCAAATAATCATCGTTATATTCCCTTTCTCAGATATATCAAATAGTGTACACAAATTCGTTTATTTAGAAAACAGTATTTGTAAAGATGCATAAATTAGTAAATTCGCTTAAAATTTGCGGCGACTGAGTATCTTTTATTTTAATATAGTTAATATATCTCTTAAGTATAGCTAATCAGGTCAATAGAGATCCAGTCTGTACACGCAAGCAATTACCACAATTTCAAGAAGGCGATCGTTCGAAATGCATGTTTTCAATTAAAAAGCTGAGGCTGGACGATTTCTCGTATAGCTTGAAATGCTACGCCCTGTCTGTGATTCTGGTCTGCCAAAAACTTCATACGTAGTCTCGCTTAGATTGAAATAAACAACATGTACAAACACTATAGATAGAGAATAGGGCGGCGACGTATGTACATTATTTTCAGCCAGAATAGATATGTTACACTGCGCGATTTTTAATTACCACAGTCTACTCAATCGCTGTACATCTAATCGCTCTGTTGGTGCTATTCACCTGTGACCCGGACGATCGCTGTTCGTTCCGTAGATCTTGCAGCAACCATCCAGAAAACCATATTATTGAAATATGGTTGATGAAACTAGCGAATACATGATTGACGATAAATTGCATTATTCGTTGTCAATGGCAGCAATGACTATTCCAACACCCTTCATTTAAAAAAGACCACGCGTCGGTTCGTCCAAGCCGGCTTTGGATGACGGGTATGGAACGAAATACACAACTTAAATGAAATATGGCACTAACGTAGTGCAACAGATCTATCCTGAAATGAATACCTGGAACTGTTCCTGGCTATTTTATTTATAAGGAATCTTGATGGATAATCGAGTGTGGTCATTTTTATTTATCAAAATTCTCATTGCAAGTTTTATTTGTTCGAGTAATTTAATATGTACTGAAAACATTGGTCCAACATAAACAATAAGCTGGCGTTATAACATCCAATGTTACATTTTCCAGGTGTATCACGGGTGACATTGCAAGAAACTATAGCATGTTTTAGTAAAGATGAGTAAGTAAGCATTACCTACAAAATTGTTCATGTTCATAAAGCCAATAACCCAGTCAGCTGATTATCGAACCATTCCACTCATCTTGACAATAGTATTGGGAAATTTTTTCGAAATTTTCGGTCCCAGGTAACTCAAAATATGTAAAAAAATTATCATAAATGTTGTTAGAGATTTCCGGAATCTCGTCTTCCTGCCAAGCTGAATGGTGCCAAAATTGCCAACGTATCTTTAATATCGACGATTGTGGATTTAATATGTGGATTTAGGAAAACCCCAAGGTTTTTTCTACGTTGTAAGTCGGAAGGTTATTTCACAATATTTTTTCGAAATTTTCGGTCCCAGGTAACTCAAAATATGTAAAAAAATTATCATAAATGTTGTTAGAGATTTCGGGAATCGCGTTGTCCTGTCGAGCTGAATGGTGCCAAAATTGCCAACGTATCTTTAATATCGACGATTGTGGATTTAATATGTGGATTTAGGAAAACTCCAAGGTTTTTTCTACGTTGTAAGTCGGAAGGTTATTTCACAATATTGTCAAGATCTACATACGCTGATTGAATTAAAACGCGAAATTGATCATTTGCATTAATATGTATTTGGTAGCGACAACCAAATAAAGTGAATAAAATGAACAATTACAATAAAATAAATGCAATCACACAGCGCCATCCCAATATGTTTAATTTTCCCATCATTTTAATTAATTAGGATTTAAACAGTTGTGTTGCCGCTGCGGATTCGCAGTGACGTTCACAAGCCATTGATTGAGCCATTTCGGAGCTAGGGTTGTTATAAGTCCTCCAAAGCAGGAGCAAATGCTGGATGTCGAATTAGTTAGCGCAGCGCTTCACGTCGAATTTAGTTAACGCAGCGCTTCCACTTTGCAACATAATTGCTGGTTGTCGGACAACTTCAGTCATACCGCCGATGCACGAGGTGACGGGACCGCGAGGTGAGGGCATGCCCACACCTATTTTTTCGCGCGCCCCGTCCACCCTTGTGTCCGACGCCTCAGTGGGATAATCGCCCCTCTCTTCTTAGGTTTTCCTATCGACGAGAAAAAAACGACCACCCCAAACAACAAAGCAACACAACCGCACGAAAAGCGCAAAAACAACCAGAGACCCCTCCCAAACGCGCCCCTCCCCCAACGCACACAAGCCAAACCAACGACCAACCCAACCAAGCAACCCACCCCCCCCCGAAGAGCACACACAGCCGCCCCCAAAACCCACCCCCCCCCCCCCAGCACGCACCCACCAACCCCCCCCCCCAAACCACAAAGAAAAAACCCGAACAGGGGAGACCCACCAACCAACAAAAAAAAAAAAAAAGAACAAACAACCCCACACAACACCCCACCAACAAAAAAGCCCCCCACCCCCACCCCCCCCCCCCCCCCCCCCGAAGCCTTTAATTATATCGCAGTTCGTAGATGCAATGCTTAAAGGTACGGTAATGTAAATTTTTTTCTGCAGTCGCCACATAAGCTCTAAGTTAATAAATACAGTTTCTGTGGTAAAATTTTTATATAAAAATATTTCAAATAAGTTTTCTTTCAGGCATCCACATCAACAACTGCCGCAAATAAAGTAACTATATAAACATAGAAAAATACCGTTCGCAAAATGCATGGCTCACAGTACGGCGTAAAATATTTTCTATTGTTTACTGTACCACTTTATTTGTTGTAAAATCCCCGACAAACCAAAGAACCAAACAAAGAACCGAGCAGAAAACCCAAACCCAAGCAAAGACCAACCAGACCAAACAACAAAAACAAAAAAAAAAGACAAACACCACGAGAGCAAAACACAAAAAAAGACACCCAGCCCCCAAAAACCCAACACCCCCAAACAAAAGAGAAAAAACCAAAAAAAAAAAAAAAAAAGAAAAAGAAAAAAGAAAAGAAAGCCAAAAAAAAAAAACAAACCACAAAAAAGGACAAAAAAAAAAAAAAAAAAAAAAAAAAAAAAAAAAAAAAAAAAAAAAAAAAAAAAAAAAAAAAAAAAAACCCCCCCCCCCCCTTGTAAAATGATTTTGTTTTCTCCGACACAGAACGCTATAAAATCTAAAGCGCTACCAACGCGTCTGAATGACGGAAGCTATGTCTTTAAAGTTCAAATTAATTTGGGTATCAGGCAACGCTTTACAAATTCTGAAACGGAGCTAGGAATCATCGAGCGTGGTTTGAATCACTGCAACTTGCTAACGCAATCCACTAAAGTATCTAGGACCTATAAAGAACCTAAAAACTTGAAAGAAGCTCGCAAAGTGAGCAAATAATAATTAACGTACGTGCAAATATCCGCCAAGCAACAGACTCAGTTAACCTTAGACTTCATAATATGCGCTGATGTCATTCGACGCCAGTGGGTATTAAAGGGTTAAACAAAATCCTGCAATCCGCTGAAACATAGAGGAGCAAGAAAGAATCTGAAAATCGAACGAACCCCGCAAAGCGAGCAATAAATAAAGAACGCACGTGGAAATATACGCCACGCAACAAAGTAAGTTAACACAACACAAGACGTCAAAATATGCGTTAGTATCATTCGACACCATTGGGTGTTTTAAACAAAATCCTGCTAACTAAAACTGTAAAGCATTGCATAATTTCCACCGAAACAGACCATAACTAGATGTATTAAGAAGTATTTTATTTTTAAATATTTATTTTATATATATACAAATTAATAATAATGCAAAGCCCTTGGGTAAAGAAATGAATGCAGTAGATTATCTTTAAGTTAAATTCAAAAAATTGTCCCGTATTAAATATTCATTCGTGATACATACAAATATATAATTTAGAGTCTGTCTTAGCAAACATTTCACACCATCTTCATATAAAATACAATAAATTTAACATCTTTTTAAGTTATTAATAATTTTGAATGAATAATATACAATAAATGTGAGATCTTAAAGAATTTTTCAACATATATATATATATATGAGTTAGTTCAAAAATAGCGTCTCATAGTTAATCCAATTCAATCAATAATATTTTTAACATTTGTTACGCATCAAAATCCTACAGACTTTACTGTGAGAGCGTGAAATCAGGTGAGAAATATCCTTTTCACCACGATGTCAACCAAATTCAAATGTTTACTTGTAGATCGCAGATATTGTAATATGAATACAGCAGCGAAGTTTGCAAATGCTTTCGATACGATTCCGCGCAAAAAGCTGCTGGTAAAGATTTATAAATAAGTGGCCGGATAGAAGTGGAATTGTTCCCCTTCCGGCCAAATACTAGTTTATTAGCATGCTATTATATGGTATAAATATATCATTTTTTATTTTTGTTCGTGTAAAAAATTTTGTTACAATTGTTAATAATTTTGGTAAATCGGCAGTTGGTAAGCTATTGCCCCTAAGTTTCGATCTTGCTACGAATGGCCTTAGTGCCTGATGCAAACATCGCAACGCTGACTTCCTGGTTACCAGTATGCGTTTGGTTAATAAGTTTGTTGTTTTTGTAATATGGTATAAACTGTTGCCTACTAGAGTGGATCCGAGCGTACCTAGATGACCGAAAATTCTAAGTAAAGATAAACCAAAGCTCTTCTGCAAAACAAACTGCAACTCCAGGTGTAACTAAGAATTTTGTCGTTCTTTATCTCGCTAAGAATGGTATTACCAAGTTCACATGAGACACGCCGCGGGGTTTTAGTTTCAAGATCATAAAAGCCTTAAAAATTCAATTAATGTAAATTCGCATACCATATATGTTTGGAGGCAGGTATAATTGATGCCTGAAAATATTCTACTTTAAACAAAGCCTGTACATATCTTTATGTCTGTAATAAGATGCTTGTTTAACTCATTCTAATTCTGTGAATTCTGGTCCTGCTAATATACCTGATATGCCATACATGTCTTTCGAAGATAACTTTAGTTTAGATAAAAATCAATGCCGACGATTTTCGAATAGTGTGACTTGTTGAATTGATGATCAGTTATAACCACATGTGGTTTGACTATATAATAGATCTTGTAAACATTATTAACATTCAGCCTTGAATGTATTTAAGAATATACGTTGACTAATTACTGTTGGGTTCGGGAGCGTGGTAAAGTGCAAATGAATCATTATAGTCATACCCACGTATTCAATAGAAATGTTTTACATATTTTACTACTCAAAATGACTATGGGATTTGTTCGTTACCCCTCATAAGCTATTGTGTGGTAAAGTGCGCATGAATCATTACAGTCATACCCACGTATTTAATCGAAATGTTTTACATATTTTACAACTCAAAATGATTATGGGATTCGAAATGTTCTATATAATTTACTACTCAAAATGATTATGGGATTTGTTCGTTACCCCTCATAAGCTATTGTGTGGTAATGTGCACATGAATCATTACAGTCATACCCACGTATTTAATCGAAATGTTTTACATATTTTACTACTCAAAGTCATTATGGGATTTGTTCGTTACCCCTCATAAGCTATTGTGTGGTAAAGTGCACATGAATCATTACAGTCATACCCACGTATTTAATCGAAATGTTTTACATATTTTACTACTCAAAATGATTATGGGATTCGAAATGTTCTACATAATTTACTACTCAAAATGATTATGGGATTCGAAATGTTCTACATAATTTACTACTCAAAATGATTATGGGATTTGTTCGTTACCCCTCATAAGCTATTGTGTGGTAAAGTGCACATGAATCATTACAGTCATACCCACGTATTTAATCGAAATGTTTCACATATTTTACTACTCAAAGTCATTATGGGATTTGTTCGTTACCCCTCATAAGCTATTGTGTGGTAAAGTGCACATGAATCATTACAGTCATACCCACGTATTTAATCGAAATGTTTTACATATTTTACTACTCAAAATGATTATGGGATTCGAAATGTTCTACATAATTTACTACTCAAAATGATTATAGGATTTGTTCGTTACCCCTCATAAGCTATTGTGTGGTAAAGTGCACATGAATCATTACAGTCATACCCACGTATTTAATCGAAATGTTTTACATATTTTACTACTCAAAGTCACTATAGGATTTGTTCGTTACCCCTCATAAGCTATTGTGTGGTAAAGTGCACATGAATCATTACAGTCATACCCACGTATTTAATCGAAATGTTTTACATATTTTACTACTCAAAGTCATTATGGGATTTGTTCGTTACCCCTCATAAGCTATTGTGTGGTAAAGTGCACATGAATCATTACAGTCATACCCACGTATTTAATCGAAATGTTTTACATATTTTACTACTCAAAATGATTATGGGATTTGTTCGTTACCCGTCATAAGCTATTATTCGCGTATATCACCATTCGCGAACATAGTCTACAGTTACATGCACTGCAAAACATTTGAATTACATTACAGCAATAACTGAGTTGATTTTACTTTGAAAAGTAGTTATCTACATTACAATCCTTAAGATAGAACTTGCATGGACTATGTACGATTTCCAAAAAGGAACATATACACTACTAAACTTGAGCAAAATCAGGTCGGTACAGCCGTTATAATATCACTGACTGTGTTGGTATTGAATATATTGGTTAAACTAGAAAAAATGATGGTGGATAAATGTGCTGGTGGTGTCAGTGCAGGTATGCTAAATGACATGTCACTGTAATGAATGGGTTTGCACGAAATTAATGCTTGTTGTCCCAATAAGCAAAATCATGTAATTAACCTTAACGAATTAAACCTACTATAAAGGATTTTTTTGCAAAATTCAGATATTAAGACATATCAGAGGAATTTAGGCGATATAACTCGATATGGTTGGATGTTATGTTAGATGCAGAACGGTTTTATAAACGACTTGTCTAACGTCGACTAATGTTTTAAGAAGAATTATGTTTATTATAAAGTGTCACTGTAGAAAGACAGGTTAAAAACAGGAAAATATTTCAATACTTCTTTTCCATTTTTAATCAGCTAACTTCGAGGGTTTACGACACACTTCAGCAACAACAAAATTTTACTAACAAAATATATCACTAAAACTAAACAGTCAGCATAACGGGAATTGCTCAAATGGTAACATAGAGTCATAGGTCTCAACTACCCTCTTATCTAACAAGACAAAACCCTCTAGCTACAAATCGACATTTTAGGTGAACAAAATCTGATGCATATCGTTCACGAAAATAAACACAAAAACTATAATGAAAGAAAAAATTTGAAAGTTCCGCACCGGAAATTCCGTAGTTTTCCACAAAAAGACTTCGTTTACACGCGCGACACGCCAGGTAGACACACGAGTCGCAGCAAATTTTAAAACGCCATTAATAAACAATAATTTTTTACAACACCAACGTCACCAACAAAACACTTAACGTTAACCGTTTCATTATCGCTTTAAATCAGTACATTGTTTTTAGCCACCAAAGACAAAACAACACTATTCAATGGAATCTGATAACAAACGATATACATTGTTATAAAATATAATTTAAAACTTAAAATTCAAAATTATTAATAGGAAAGATTTCATGAATGATATATATAAAACGAATGTTTTAAAATTGAATATGAATGCGCCTGAGGATTAGAAGCGTAGACTGGATCCACTTATTTTTTTATGAATTTTTAAGATATTTATTTTTTCCTAAAAAAACACTCAATTGTTTATAGTTATTGTAGACAAACAAGTTATAACGCACAGGGCATGCTTCGTCGAACCAAGGTAACTGTTCTACAGATTGGGCAATGTAATTACCAAAGTGGACCAACGCCAATCATAGTCTTGGCTGGACAGCTATCGAAGCAAATTTGCACTCCGCTAACCTATTTGGGTTCGCCAACATATTTTAGCTTTAAAAGAATGTATAAGCGTAAATGCTACATTTTTCCTTCTGTGGATGCACAAAGTTATTCAACAACAGTGGGTGAAATAATAAATGGATTCTCATCGCAAGTGTCCATCTCTCCTTATAACAACGGAGCGAATATGTAACCTGACAGGAGTAGCAAAAAATTATATGTTCAATCTTGGGCCTAGGTCTTGATATTAACCTCAGTAAGCAGTTTCCACAATCATTTTCATTTCTGTAGCACTTGCACAGCGCTTCGTTCAAGAAGAACAATATTCAATTTCCAATTTCACGATATCCAAACATGCTCGTAACTACTACGGGGGATCCGGACCCTATCAGACACGTTACTAGGGATGTCAGATATAGCAGTTGTTTTTTTTATTTTTAACTTACTAAGGCTATCTAAATTTAATAATGTGGTTCATTATATATATTTTTTTATAAATCTTGCTCCGTCCGAAACTGGCTAACCGCCCCAATTTAAATTGTCTGGCAATGAGCTTGTCAGCCATCCAATTTTTAGCTTGGGACTGCCATCTCAGATCTACTTTTTGTCAATCAGCTGTCATGTTTTCATTACAACCGAAACTGGCTAACCGCCCCAATTTAAATTGTCTGGCAATGAGCTTGTCAGCCATCCAATTTTTAGCTTGGGACTGCCATCTCAGATCTACTTTTTGTCAATCAGCTGTCATGTTTTCATTACACATATATACAACATAACTCAGGCTTATTCATCGCTTTTCAGCCTAGCGGCTGCGCCGTTGATACCATAGGGCGGTTTCGATTCAGAGTTGGTCTTTTTTCCATTGGGCCCCGACCACTAATCAAAATTTATCCGACCTCTCACTCGATTGCGGCACACAATTTCGTTGAAATAAAAGGCTCAAAATTCTTAATCGTTAATTTGCTCCGATAAGTATTTGCGTTCTCAAGTTTGTAAATAAATTCACTTTCACCCGTCTTCTTAATTCAAATCACTGTGTTCGTGTAGAAGACCTTATAGTGGTTTTTTAACTAAAAAAATTGACAGAGAAACAAAATTAAAATCACGCTGATTAGTTTTATTAACACGACAACAACAAACGATGACAGCGGTTTTTTGCTTGTTTGTATTTTTCAAATAAACACATCGTACAACGCAGTCAGTCATGTTTCTTCTTTTCGTCATGATCGAGCATATGAACGCGTGAGAACATTTTAAGAATCATCGTAGTCAAATATTTGACAAGAAACACATTTTCAAAAATAGTCGTTGTTCGAATACATTATATACAAATAGAAATCATCACATCACTATTTTTTATGACTACGAAGCAGAACGAACGGAAATTTTACAAAATTTTCACATTTTTATATTATTACGATTTACCAAGAGTACATAAGGGAAGAGTATATGGAGTAGAATAAAGTCGAAAAGGTTTGTGACATCGGTTAACGTTGGTGTCATAGGCATCGCCAAAAAATTTTAGCTGTGGTGCATACACTGGAACCGTAATTTCGAGTTCAGTCGAATGGTGCCAAAATCTGATTGATGTGATCATGTGTAAATGAATTAACCTGCAAGTATTTGTTTATGGAATATTTACAAACAAGTGTTGGTCATTCTATAGTCCATTCGTGTTCAGAAACCCTAAAACCCCAGATATATTATGAAAAAAATCAGCGCCAAAAAATTGTGTGGGTGTTGTAATGAAAATCTGGGCCCGTCGTGTTCTACACCCCGAAAAACCAGGTATGGTGAGGAAAATTGAATACAAAAGTTTTGCGCCTTAGGTCTCCGTTATTAGACTTAAGCCAAAAAAATTTGTAGTTGTAAACGAAAGTTGTAGAGTGGGGGGTGTGGTAGCACAGCCTACACACCGTTTATTAGAGTGCACGGAAGTGTTATACGTTTCACTTATGCACTCTTGGCCTCTCTAATAAGTGACAACGTCTTGTTTATAAAACAGAAAACTTATTTTTTGAAAAAAGTTTTTCCAAAATAATTTTCACTTTAATAATTTACACATAAATAATATTATTTATAAAAATGCCGTGACCCAAGTGCGTACCACACGGGGGTTAAGGCGTCTGACCCCTCTCCCTCGCCTCATACTCAGATTTTACACAGGCTGGGCTACAACGGTATGGACCCCTCCCTCAGTATCTATATGGTTGGACTTCCATATTCCTACAATTTTGCGCAGTTTCCACTAGTTTTTACTAATTTTCACTTAATTTCGCGAAAAGTTTTCTCAATTTTGGCAATTTGTGTTAATTTTTTCCAAATTTTTCCGATTTCCTTCGGCTCGTTTGAAGGAACCAAACCTCAGGTATATAACCCTAAACACTTATTGACACCTATGTTCTATCCATGCTGTCAATCATCTGTCCCGGGTTGAAAATTCTGTGCACTAAAGTTGTGGCTCGTACAGCTGGGCTCCCCCACAAAGCTAAACCTATCAGACAACATTGCTCTAATGAGTAAGTTTAAATAATTTAGTTTCCTACATATTAGCTCAGTCGCTTCGCAGTGACTATCGGAGAAATTTGTCAAACTATTGTCCATAGTTCATTTCCCAAAAGCATATCTCGATAACCTGTGAACTGATTTTGGTACTATGTGACACAATTCGTCAATAAGTTCACAACAGTTACTAAATTATACATTTATCCACATAAGATTTTTTGGAAAATTTTCGACTTTTAAAATTTGGGTTACCATTGATAACATAAAAAATTGAAAAAATAATTCGCATAACTTTGCCTGAAATATATATTTTTGAACCAGCTGACCGTGATGAGTAGAATAGTACCAAAATTCGTCGCTGTAAATTCAAACATTGACGAATTTCGTACTGGAGAGGTAAAAGGAAAAGATCACAAATGGACTGACGCATCTTGGACAGGTTGGAAATGGAATGGGATAGTGGTTAAATGGTAACACCCCATATATTAATTTTTTAGTTAAATGCCGATAATCCGTTTTGTGATTGCTCTGTTACAACGGGCCGCTGGATAGGATATATATAAATAAGCAAATTTTGTATAACAAGCTAAACTCAACAAGAGACCAAGTTCCAAGAAAACAACCAATCAATTATAAATGATTCGAAAACACCTTGTTTTTGAGACACTGCCGACAGAAATGGGCACAGAAATTGCCATGGCAAATTTCGTTTCTTTTACAAGCCGAATATGCACAATAGGAAGACAGTCTTGTTTACTTAGTCAAAATTACTAAGAATTGCCAATAATTTTGGAAACAATTAAAGACAAAAAGGGAATATATATAATTTTTACAGTCGAAAAAACCAGTTAAATTCTTCTATGATTTGTAAATACTTTGACATATTGCCTGTAAACTGTTGACTTATATTATTACGACGTTCACTGTAACAGGCAAATCGCGAATTGCCAATAATTTTGGAAACAATGCAAGACAAAAAGGGAATATATATAATTTTTGCAGCCGAAAAAACCAGTTAAATTCTTCTATAATTTGTAAAAACTTTGACATATTGCCTGTAAACTGTTGACTTATATTATTACGACGTCACTGTAACAGCCAAATCGCGAATTGCCAATAATTTTGGAAACAATGCAAGACAAAAAGGGAATATATATAATTTTTACAGCCGAGAAAACCAGTTAAATTCTTCTATGATTTGTAAAAACTTTGACATATTGCCTGTAAACTGTTGACTTATGTTATTACGACGTTCACTGTAACAGCCAAATCGCGAATTGCCAATAATTTTGGAAACAATGCAAGACAAAAAGGGAATATATATAATTTTTACAGCCGAAAAAACCAGTTAAATTCTTCTATGATTTGTAAAAACTTTGACATATTGCCTGTAAACTGTAGTTGACTTATATTATTACGACGGTCACTGTAACAGCCAAATCGCGAATTGCCAATAATTTTGTAAACAATGCAAGACAAAAAGGGAATATATATAATTTTTACAGTCGAAAAAACCAGTTAAATTCTTCTATGATTTGTAAATACTTTGACATATTGCCTGTAAACTGTTGACTTATATTATTACGACGTTCACTGTAACAGCCAAATCGCGAATTGCCAATAATTTTGGAAACAATGCAAGACAAAAAGGGAATATATATAATTTTTACAGCCGAATAAACCAGTTAAATTCTTCTATAATTTGTAAAAACTTTGACATATTGCCTGTAAACTGTTGACTTATATTATTACGACGTTCACTGTAACAGCCAAATCGCGAATTGCCAATAATTTTAGAAACATTGCAAGATAAACGGAAATATATGGATATGGCCAGCCAACCAATAAGTTTAAATTCTCTCTGTTACAAATTGTAATAACTTTGACATAGTACCTGAAAGCTGCTGATTGATATCAGTACTATGTTGATGGCAACTATATAAAATTGTAAAAAAACTTAAAAATAAAATGGTAATATATTTTTCTGAATATATTTATCCAAAATTATCGCGAATGTTTCGTAACCACGTAAGCTGCGTGAGCAAATATCTTAGCTTATATAGCCGGTCCGTCAATCAGTCAATTTACTTGTTAACAATACTGGGTTGGGGGAAGTCAACAACAACAAACAAGGGATGTCAGTGGGTATAGTATTTTAAAATATGATGTAAAATTTGCCTGCATGAGGTTCAGATTAGTAGCTGATTTTTAAATTTAAATACGAAATCAGGCCAAGGCTTAGTCTTAGCAAACCGAGAATGACATATCATGTATTTCTCTTCCGACACTACAAGTAACATTGGCAGCTTGAAACGTGACATTTTAAACTATGACATCGGTTCCGCTTATCAGTGATTTTTAGTAAAGCATCAATCAAATCCCAATGATTCCAGCTTGTATGGCTATAGCTAAGATTACTGCTCAACAAGGTAGTTACATTGATAAAACAAAATAAAATGCATATGTACATTGAAAATTAGTCAAAATTTAATAAAACCAAACTAAGGAGTACTTCGATTTCTCGCTTTAACAATAATTTTATATTTTCTGAATTTCGGATGTTGTGTGAAAAACTGCATACAAATACACACGGTGCACGATATAAAACATTATCGCCTCAGCTCGAATGCAATGTAACACCGAACCTGATCAGAACGAATTAGAACAGATTTAGTCAGACTGGACACAATGTGATCATGGCCTTAGAGTTGGTTTCAATCCTAAATCAATCCCTACTAGCTTATCAAAAACATCCTATTTACTGCAAAAGCAACAAATGATTTCTAAATATATTTTTATTTATAAAACATCTTTGATGCTAACAGTTTACAGCGGTGATCCGATAATAGCATTGTAACATCGAAGTTGTTTAGTCGCCTGTCGGTAAGCCCACCATTCTTGTGATTTATTGTCGTTCGCTGCGACCAAAGGGTATCGAATATCCAAACCACATGTCATTTAGCAAGAACAGATTCGGATTCCATTCGCACATTTTATTAGCATTACACTTATTGGGTATGGTGTGTTTACCCGTGTGGACAGCTACACTTAAGCTCTAAAGCTTTACGGTATGATTTTAATAAAATATCTTTTAGTAGCGAATAGATAGTAAGATACGTTAAGACAGATGAGTCATGTTGAGTTTTCTAAAGTTTGGAGTTATTCTCCGTAAACATGAAATCGAAATAGCGGCTACTACAGGTATATACAGCTCAAAAAGGCTCACTCATATAAAAAGGTAACCTATAGTGAAATTTTGAGCAATCAATTATGTTGATACTACAGATACCAAAATTATGTACGTATATATACACTATTATTGGCCAAAAATATGAATTTCATTCCGCCGTTTATAGTGAGTATATTATGATGATATCAATACTATGAGCATGGTAAATACGTTATGACATTATGGAAAGCTTTTTCGAATGAGTTGATCTGTTTGCAGGTGGCAGGTGGTAAGGACAGAGCTTACGTTGATACGTTTTAAACTAGGTGTTTAACCCACTCGATTCATTGTTTGATAACACTGGAGAGGTACTAAGGATATATCGTTAAGGAAAAGAACAGCTTACAGCGAGGGTTGGAGGTGGGCGGACTAAGCTCCCGACTTCGGCTTTGCCTAGGCGTATGTCTCATATAAGGTCCTAAGCTTAAGCTAGCGCTAGGGCTTAAAATATCGAGAACGACATGGCATGCATTACACTAAACCCCTCAAGGTTACGTTGGTCGTTTAAATTGTTGCTGAAACGACACCGAAGATACAGGACATAAAAACGCAGCTACTTTGAAAAATTTGAGTCAAATTCTTAGTATATCCTAATTTTTGCTAAATGTTTAAAAAATCTAAGTAACGCCTATGTTTCATTTAATCACAGTGTTGAACATGTGTTGTATTTCGGAGCTTTCGAATTTAATTTCAAACCTTCATGCAAAGCATGTGTCACCAAACGCATGCTACACATCATATGTTCAGGTACTTGAAGTTAACGTACTTGAACACCAACAATGAATTAAGCTTTGTAAAACATGTCGGAATAATATGACAAATGACTGAAAATATACGGCAGGATAAAACAAAACTTGTCTGAATAAATGTGGACAAAGAATGTCGGTTGGCCAATTCTTAACTACCGTGAAAATTAGACTTTATTAAAATATTAAAAAAACAAAGCAGAAAGCTGGCTTAAAATATTTGCCACTTGCCATGTAATAAAAACCATTTACGCCCACAATATATCATAAACAAATGATGGAAATTCGCTTGGATCGTCGGCGTCGTGGCTTTAGCTTGAATATAGCCAAAAGTAGTAAAAGGCAGAAATAGGGGATTATATCTTTGCTGCAATATATAGAAACAGTATATATATATCCCTTTCTATAAAGCTGTGGATTTGATACAAAATTGTGTATTTTCAAAAATTAAGTGCACTAAAAGCACAACAGTATTGGAGAACATAAGATGTAGTAAAGACGTAGCGTAATAAATGAAAAATTTCATAAGATACGCCGCACAATAAATATAATGTCTAAAAATGTGTGCAGAAATGAAATAAAAATGTCTGAAAATCTATGGCGGAATGAAATAAAACATGTTTTGAAATATGTGGCGGAATGAATGTCTAAAAATATGTGGCAGAGTTTTAAATATGTAGTGTAATAAATGAAAAATATCATGAGGTACACGGCGGAATATATAAAAAATTTCTAAAAATGTGTGGAGAAATGAAATAATATGTCTGAAAATCTATGATGGAATAAAACAAAAATGTCCTAAATATGTGGCGGAATGAATAGTCTAAAAATCGGTCCGAATTAAATAAAGATGTCTGAAAATATATAATGGAATGAATTAAAATGTAGTGAAAACAGGCTGTGGAACTAAATAGAAAATCCCAAAATATTTGGGCCAAATAAAATAAAAAATATATGAGAATATGCGGCGGAGTTAAAATAAAAAATAACTGCAAATATAATGCGGAATGAAATATAAACATCTGAAATCATTTTGCGAAATGAAATAAAAAATGTGTGAAACTTTCTGCTCCTAAACGCCAAAAAATAATGATACATTCTGCGCAAACGAGTATAGTCAATGGTTCTGCAGTCATATAACTATGGTCTTTTATTGTAAAAGCAATGAAAGCGCGGGATGATCTTTCGTAATTTGGAAACATATTACTTTACACAGGCAATCAGGGCCGTTTCCTGAATTATTTAAAAGCAGCTCTATGTGTCCGCCATGAAGATAAACATCCTACCACCTGAGCTGAGCGACCTTGGATAGTCGACACTCAACAGCAAATCAGCTTCAGCCTTAACATGTAATATTGTAATATGGTTTCCTGTAATATTTTGTGTCAGCGCCTTTGCAACGCTTCGGCGAAAAGGGCGCTATATGAATGTTTCTATTATTATTATTATTATTATTATTAACATTAGGGGCAATACTATTTTTGGAGCCCAAAAGCTATTTTGATATGAAAGTATAATAAATAAGAAATTTCTTGAGGTATATATGGTCTGCAAAATATTGGGGTGGGGGCCGGGTTTTCCTGCCCCCGCCATCACCCCTTAGGATTTGAGCCCACGATTCCGAAACCATTGGACTCTGTGGAATCAGCTCTGCGGGTGATGTGGAATGTTTTTCATATCACCACACTGGACCGCGGCTGCCCTGAAGAACACAGTACTGTTACGGAAACACCGTTTCAGTTCATAGCTCAAGTTTTTTAGACAGAGGTTTACTAAATAAAAGTACATAGAAAAAGATCCAATAAGACACAGAATATATTTCCACACCTTTTCCGTCTCAGTGTCCCACAGATTCTTGCAAGCAAGACAATAATCAATCATTATGTCAGACAATCGCCAAGAAATTTGGACCAGCTGTCCCATCGGAATAAGTGTACGACATCTCAGATCAGTAAGTGATGAATTGAGCAATATCATAACGACATATACTACGTGATGAATGACGATCGAGACCAATTCGTCAAGCGTCTGGTTTTAAAACTTATTCCATCATAGGATGAATCAAGACGTGTAGTATGCACTTTTCGTAGTCACATATTATATACATGTTTAAGATGTAAATTCGTTTGTGATTGACTGCGAAAATTTCAGCTGGAACGCTATTTACTTCCACTGTTATAGATTTAATTTAACCATGTTGCTGTTCTCAAATAAAAAAATTAAAATTCAAATATCTCGATTTTTGGATTATTTTAAGCCAATTTGGTCGAAAATTAAGATCGTATAGTATTATATTTTTATTATGTCCCAGGCGAGTGAAAGCAGTATCAAAAGCTAGACATGTGGTGGGGGAACTTAAAAGACTGTCCATTACAACAAGCAGAGTGCCGCTCCTATTTCACTGTAAGGTGGACGGTCGTGTCGCTACTGTTATGTATTGCTTTCTTAGTCTTAGGGGGGCGTTCGTTCATTGTAAGACTGCCGGATACTGCTTTTTTCCATGTAGGGAACGGAGGTGCGTGTTATTCTAAATTCAGCGGGCCGAGCGCGGAAAATTTCTTTATGTCAACATGGTGAAGCATTTTGAAAAATATTTGGGGGCAACAATACTCCCGTGGGACATTTGTGGGACAGCCACCTGTTCCAGGCGTTGACGCAACTGTTCACAAAACTAGTTTTAGTGATTACGTGTTTGAAAGAAGGGTGATATTGCATCATAAATCTCATGAGCCCGCTCAAAAGTTTATTTAGGATGCTGTTGAGAATATGTACAAATATTGCAATTGATATCTCCTTGTTCATTCATGCTTTAATTTAACCAACTTTTTAGGAAATACTTGTGCTATATACCTAAAATACAATTCTGGATGGACTTTGATTTTTGGCCATAACTCATGTTTCTTAGTGATGAATAAGCTAAAATAAATGCGAACCTTTGATAAGAAAGGCTACCTATGTATTAGCCACATCGAAGCATATGATCAAACAAGTTGATAGAAACAAAATTCAAAATTACTAAATGGAAAGCGAAAATTTTAAAAGAAAGTTGCAGAAATTGAATAGAAAATTCAAAATTGTGAAGTCGCTGGCATAGTTCCTAAGTTGACTAATCATTCCAAATATAAATACACCATAGTCGATCACAGTGATTTTATTACTGCTGTAGGGTACGGTATTAGGTACTTGCATTTATAACACAAGAAAATATGAATATTTTTGAACAAAACGGAGCATATATTAGCACTAAGAGCTCATGGAAACCCACAGAGACTTATTCGGCGCTTCACGTACACATAATACTAAAGTTGAAACAGACATTTACGTACGACACGGTTTATCATTGGGATGCTAACATCGTTAATTAAGCTACCTCCAATAGTAAAAGGCTTAAGTTTAGAACAGCTAGTAAATTAAAAGGAGACAAACAAATAAATTTATTGAGTATTAAAGTCATGTTTATTCGATTGACATGACCAAGCCTTGTCATGGCGATATTATGTAGATATACAATTTCAAAATGAGGCTAATAATTATAAGTATTATGTATATTTGAAGCAACGGTAAATCGTTATTCTTGTTCTTGTAAGTTTTCCAAATCAGGAAAATGCCAGATTGGTGGTAAACCTCGCATACCTGTAACTACGGAGTGGGTTAGGAGAAGCTAGACCCTGCTCAGGAAGCTAGATCCTGCTCACCTTGACCACCCCTCGCTGCTGCAGAGTAGAAGAACTGAACTCTTACATTTATTTTTCTATGTATATATAACCAAATTTGAGCCACCTTTGAAGTTATTCCAGCAAAAACTGCTTAGTCACTGCGGCTACGCGCCTGAAAACTGTTGTCCTTTGCCTTAATAGGTTTTTGACGAATCGCAAGCATTTATTTTATGGGGACAATTTTGCATATTTTTTGGAAATGCTTTATCAATTTTGAGATTCTTATTTTTTACTGTTATGATTTCATATAAATTGTCCTAAATATCAAAATTGATTTATGTAAAGAAACCTATTGAAAACAAAAATATTACTTTGTAAATTTGCTAAATGCATGTTTCAATTTTGTTTTATATATAACAAACACATAATAAGAGTATAATATTTATATGACTTAACTGTCAGTAAGTTTGAGTTGTCAATACTGTTTTGAATATATATCAGCAGTACAAGAGTCGTATTTCTGCTGGTTTAGTTTAAAGTGATATCAAATATGAACCATTTATATTTTATATGGTTTAAATTTATCAACCTACATTAACTATATTTTTGCAACTATCGTTAACGCCTTTATAATAATATACAATAATAATACAAATTTATTCAGTTCCTATGGTACATACGAGACTTTACATTTACTGCAGAGTTCTGCTTCTGAAACGCGTTCATACGACTCAAGAATGAATAATCGTCCGCACGGCATGCTTAACAACGTTCGCAGAGCTCTGCCATATATTTTTATAGTAAGACAAATTTTAAAGAAGGAAATGAACAATAATTATAGCAGAAGGGGGAGGGAAACCTCGCCTCTTATATCTGCCTATAGTAGTTTGTCATGTTACAAAAAAATAGGCGAGTTTTTTCAGCCTTTAGTGCATTAAATTCCGGGGAAAATATGCAATTTTTCTAACAACACACAGAGCTTTGTAGAAAAGAAGGATAACCAATTGTATTATTTTGCCTCAAACATACAATCCCCTAGTTGTGTTTTTTACCACTTTCGGCTATGTCAAAGCTGAAGGTTGCGGCGTCGACGTTCCCAACGAATATCAATTGAATTTTGAATTATCTCATGTGGCGGTTAATAAATTGACAAATCTTATTACATAGTGAGGTCTTAGATCATTAATTGTTTTTGCTTTTGCTATATATCCTTCTTTATTCAATTATCGTTAACGCTCAATTTTCACAGTAGTAGAAAATTCGTCAACTGATGCGCTTTGTGTATATATAGATTTTAGTTAAATATATTGCGCATATTTAACAGCTGAACTTAAAGCTGCAGTAGCTGAATGTTTAGTAAATATTCTCTAGAAATATAAGAAAAATTAGCTAAAATTTCGGAAATATATTTGCTGGACATCTGCTGATTTGCGAGCTTTTTAATATATATCATATCTCTGTCTTGACATATCTCTGTCTGTCATGAAACAATGTTCGAAACATTTTCTTGAATATTTCCAAATATATGCAATAACCAAATTTTACTAGTATTTTACGAAAATTAAAAAAATGAGTTTCACATAAACGAGGTTAGCCAATTCCAAGAATAAAAGTTTTGCATCGCAAACATGCAGTGATCACAATCCGCATTGTACGAAACCAATTTGTTACAAAGCTTGAACATATGTGTCGATGAAGATAGTATATACCGCAACAGCATACATGTTCATAATGTGGTATAGGGACATTATAAGCGCATGAGGCGTCAGACGCCCCCAACCCACCCTAGGCGGTGCCCCGACCATCCCCCACTTGGAGGCGCGGTAGACACCGAACCCATAGTATTACCCCCTCTCACCCTCCCCGGCGATCTGATGATTCCCCGGCTAAGGGAGGCCGAAGGGTGTCCGGATATTCCACCACCCCCACCCCGCGAACCCTGTTAACACCTACCTGTGACGTCGAACCTGGAGCATGTATGCACAAGAGAAATGATCACTGAGTAATAGCCCCAAGCAAATACTTGATGATGAAATTGCTAAAAAATGTTCTTAATCCAAACATATTTGGCTGAACACTTATGACACTGTGGTTTTAGGCTACTGGTACTATACTTAGCAAAAACATTTTAAAATCGAACAGCACCAACAACTTTGTCGTCATGACTAATTACTGCGTATGAATTAAGTCAAGTTAAACTAAAACTAGTTAGTTATGTATATCACAATAAAGGTACAGCGAAGCTAACGAAAAAAAGTACAAACTAATCAATAATTTAACTGTTTTGAACAATAAATGTCAAAATCTAATTAATAAACCTTGAAACTATTCAAAACGTAGTATATTGAGAAAATTTATCTAATTGGCAATATAAACTAACCCAAACTTCCACTTTTCCCATTACGTAACCTACATATATCTAGAGAAATATCTTTTTTGAACCCACAATGATAGTCGAAGATATTAAGAAAATGTTGAGGACTTTAAGAAAAGTTGTTTAGTACAAAAATTATTTAACGATTAACAGCTACAAAATACTAGTTTTATTACAATTATTTTTTGTATTTATTATTAAATATATACGTCAAAATTGCTCCAACAACAGCGAGTTTACGAGCATCCTGATTAGCTCGCGAAAGCAGAGACACATTATCAGCAACGATTGCTTCGACTACATACGTTTACGTTGTAAAAGTCCGTCCATTCGGAATAAAACTGTGAAAAACAATGCTTTCAAGTCAAACCACAATTTTATTTCAAACAGTTATTTTTGACTACGGGTGCCCGAGATCAATACGGAAACGGGGGGAGGGGCAATGGCCACCCTCGGGATAAAACACATAATAAAGCCTTCTTGGAAAGTATATATATTTAAGAAACCCGGATCAATAGAGCTAAAATTATATGTGCACATTTGGAAGGGGCAGAGGGCTGTACGAAGCCCTTCGCCGTAATTTCAGTCTCCCCTAACCTCTCTCTTGTCTCACACCTATTTGTTTTAATTAATATGAGATGCTTCCAAATGAATTTGAATCTCTATTTACTATTTGTTTTAGATTTGGTTGAGAAATTTTAAACAAAGAACAAAGTCTCAGTGTTCCAGCTGAGTGATAGAAGTAGCACAAAATGTAGACAAATTCACACCGTACAACTTAACAACGAAATATAACTGGTTTTCATAAATTTGTTATAAATACTTATATAATTTTAACAAAACATTTAGTTATAGTTTAAGCGTTTTTGTCCAGGATTATTTTTACTTAAACAATTACTTATTAAATTTTGACTAATTTCTGACATCGAGCTAGTTTCGCGCGGCTTGAGAACGACGTTTAGTATAATCTGTACAAGTTGAAAGCAGTAATTCACTGTAAAATACAAATTTTTGTTTGTTGTCGCCAGGGCCGTCTCAAGCTCATTGTGGCCTGTGGGCTGATGGTTTGATATGGCCTGTTTGCCGAAAACGTTTCAGATACTGGTATGTTCCACTAGCGTTACCAGGCTTAAATATCCTGAAATGAGCAAAAGAGAACCATATTCACTTGGAACTGAGCCACCAATGAGGTGATTGGGCCGATAGGTCAAAGAGACTTACGTTTGATACAATGTAAAATGGTTGCCTGCTAGTGCCATGCACTTACGAAACTGTGACATTTTAAAGGATTTATGGCCTGGAGTTACAGTTTCATAGCAATTCTTGGGTGGTCGCTATCCATGAATGGCCTGACTTAGATAAAAATTTAAGCCTTTGTTAGAAAATTGGCATTAAAACTTATGCAGTCGCCCAAAAATGGCCTGTCCCCAAAGGTGGCCTGTGGGCTATAGCCCAGTTAGCCCTACCCTAGAGCCGGGCCTGGTTGTCGCTGTATAAGACATCAGCTATTCGAAAAATTAAATGATTTTGCTATAATGAAAATGGGCAATTACACGCTGATATCAATTTATAGTATTTTAAATTAAAGTATTTTGTTGCCATTTTTTATGTTTCGAGGTGTTCCTATCCGAGCTTCCACATTCTACTCATGAACGGAGTAACCCTATTCAAGTCTTCGCTACTTAAGTCAGTACCGTGAGGTAAAAAAAACTTTTTGGAAATCTATACAAAACTTGTTGCGTTCGAACAGCCCTAAACAGTTTCAGGCGACGCGTCTCCTAGTCATATATGAAAAACAGTAACAGATGATTTTTCAGATAGTTTATATCACCTTTATTGGTCGTTATGTCATAGGGTTAGAAGTAAGAACTGAACGGGGGTTTAGTACTAGTTTATATAAAACGAATGATATATATAAACTAGTACTAGATTGGGTTTGGTATATCGAAAACGGGAAAGCATGCATTTTACTTACGCCCCTAAAGGTTACATTGTCCTTGCAAAGATTTAGGACAAAACACCAGCCGCGGAGTTAATCGTCAAATACTTTACTCGTAGATGCATATTAGAAAACAACAGAGTAAAAAATCAAATGAAGAATTTAAATATAAATTAAGATACATCGCATACTATTAGAAATAAATTTGGTGCGGTTTGACTTATTACCTACTTTACCTGTATCGCTTACATCAAATGTGAATTAGAAAAATTTGATCAATGACCGCAGAAATACATTGACGAATTTCAAAATGTGAACATTCCATAAAATCAGTTATAGACTAGGTGGTAGAGAATTTTACTCTATACATGCCCTTAATGGGGCAGGAGGATTATCCTCTGAGCCTCGGGCGTCGCATCGCCTATCCCTCTCTTCCAGGTGAATCACAATAGGCAAATAACGGGCAAAAATTAGACGAAATTGGGAAAAATTGGTAAAATAAGTGCAAAAAACCTTGAAAATTTGAGTTGCAAAACTTTTCACAACTTTATCCCCCCTGATATTAACCTCTCCCTTCCGACAGCCTAACCTCCTATCTGGCGACGACGTCTCACACCACCGTTGCACCCGTTATATTCGCTAGGACTTTGTACCTCGCCCATGTATGATCTTACAGGAACTTCATCAGAAATTTCAGTGAAATCTAGAGTTCTATAAATTGACAAAGTTACATTACGAACATTCAACTTACAGCTATCATGCAATAAATAGGTAACTCATCAGGATATGATCATTGCTTAAATCAGTTATAGTTGTTACAATGCATAACAACTAAGGTAATCTCATTAAAGTTTAAACGGAATCTAGTTTAGAGTCTGTCTCGTAAATACTGCCACTAATATTGCATTTTTCAACTATAAATAATAAAACAATTCCGTAATCTTTTTAAAATCCCTTTATTGGACTCAGGGAAACTAAATCTAAGAAAACGGTGAGTAAAACTGCTGAAATTACGTCTCAGATATTACCAGGACCATCAAAATTCTATCTAACACCAGCAACCATAATCCTGACTACAACAGCAACAAAGCAAATTAAAAAAAACAAAATTCATAAAAAGAAAATAAAATACTGTAGAAAATATAGTTTAACAAACTCACTTCACCGCATCATTGGCTGCTATAATAGCGGAAATATTATTTTTATGTTTTAATGCGATAATATTACCGCCATTATAACAGCATGAAAATTAAGTTACAAAAAATTAGAATAATAATTATCACCTAGCTTTAAACGCAGTTGTAGTAAATCATATAATGTAACTGCGTGACCAAAATGAAACAAATGTCACAACCTGACAGTACTGATCACAACAAATGATTTTTATATTGAAATCGTTTTGTAGCCGCGTTTGGTATTATGTAACAAAAAATCGACAAGAAGGCCATGTTTAAAAATGATGAAAAACATAATTTAGATAAATTTGCTGTTTTTTCGGACCGCCGTTTGACGGCTTCAAAACCGCTTAGACTTCCAGCTGTACCGGTTTTGTTTATTTTAGCTAAAGCAGATGGCGAATACCAAGAAATACCGTAAATGCGAGCTCGACAGCAGGTTACATAGCATTTGGCAATCAAATACATAAGTGATAGGAAAAAACTTTTTAAACGATATTGCTAGAACTGTGAGAATTGGAAGCTGACAATTCCAGGATTAAAAGCATGCATGCTCATGGTCCGAGTCCAGGGGGGAGGAAAGCCATGAGAGGGTTCGGTTTGAACCTCCTTGCACGGGGGAAGGTCCGTTACCTACGGGGTATAAGCGTCATATCTCTCTCTATGAGCATCTATGATTAAAATTACCTGCTACTAACCCACCGAAGTATATTGCGCCTAGATAATGGTGACAAAATTAAAATCATCATAGGAATAGTTTATAGGTTAATCAAAAAGAACTAGATGATCAGCTGTTCCAACCATTATTCTATACAGACACTGTGAAAAAATATATCTAAAATATATTTGATTATCGCCGATAACATTGAGGTAACAGCTCAGGTTAGTAATACAATCAACTGATGCTGAAGTGAAACTGTATATGAGATTCAGACATATATTAAAACGTATTGAAAAGTCATCAAGCTATCATGGGGTGTCAATGCTATCTCCTGCTTCGGGTGAATAACACAAGAGTTAACTGAAGAAAAAGCCAGCTAGGGATGTTATCTCCGACCCATATCTTTGTTCATGTCCCGAGCAAGCTTATACCCATTTTACACATGGGTACCCTTGAACAAAACGTCTTCCTTTGTTTCTTGCCCAAGAAGATTATGGGACTTGTGGGGTTCGAACAGCCGATCTCACTTCCGTGAGAATTTCGTCGATGACCACTACGCGCAAGGTTTTTTGGGTCCACAGGTGGGTCTGGACCCAAATATTTTTACGTGGACCTAAAATTTTTTTGCGGGACCCAGTGCAGTTTAGACTTCTGAGACATAGGGTCTGCTAATCAATTCTATTACAAAGTGCAGGTTTTCAGCCGTTTGTGCTTACATCTGTATATAGTTGCTTCCTACTGGTTTCACGGATGGTCCTCATCGGTTATCCTGGCTTGGCACAGGCAATAATTTATATATTTGTAATTATGTAATAATGACAAATTACGTTTCTTTATTGAGTAAAATTTCGTAAAATTCTCGAGCCAAAAACTGTCCGGACATAACAGAAATTTGCTGGACCCAAGCTGGACCCAGGGTCCATTTTGAAAAAAACCTGTACGCCAAAGGGGCATGTATATGTACAGTATGTGTTCCTCTAAAACAATCATGATAACAATACAATTTGTATGCGGCAATCCAATAAGTGCTGTCAAACAGAAGCTAGATATTCTATCATCTGATGTCACAGCTGTAATAGCCATAATTTCAAAGAGACGTTCCTATCCATGGCTTAGATTTAATTCCTCAACGCAATGTGATGTATGCGTCTACATAATGGTTTAGCAGAAAAACTTTCCGCCACTTCCATACTGTGGTGGTGTGCCCATTGAAACGTAAATAATGATCACGGCATGCTGTTATAAAAGAACCATTATGCATTATAGCTCCATATCTATTATATTCATATGTATGAGTATTATATGTCAATGTATGAATATGTAATAAGTAGTGGAAAGCAAAATATTGCCTAGTAACTGTGTTGTGTGACCATAATGACCAAACAAAAGGAACCCAATAATACCGCATAATATTCTATAGGAATAAATGACTGTTGTAACTGCATTTATCAAAAGCTCATTTTCTCATTCTGATCACTCTAGCTTTTAGCCGGCTAATGCACACTATCTACTATGACTACTAAACTATACGATAAGACTTGAATAGAAATGCTAATAATTATAATCGTCGTTCTTGCACTAATAAGATTTTGTTCATGAGAATTTAAGAACCGATTCTGATGTTCACCATTATATATTTTAATGCCAACACAATAAATACTCTAACCTAAATTAGTATTGACCTATATTTGTGTGGCTGAACGAGAGAAGAATGGGGAGATATTTGAGGAACAACAAATCATCTAGGTCTGAGTGACTTGTGCTTGAAATTTCCTGATTTCGATTAAGGCTTTAAGAATCAAAATATTTAATATAATAAATAATCTGTTCGGAAAGCACCACTACAAACAAAGTCCACACAAACAGCATAGTGACTGCGTGATATGCATAAGTACGACTGACATAGTAAAGTAATAATACAATACCATATGATATTAAATTTCCATTATATCAGCTACTAATGTACCAAACATGATCAAAAATCAAATCATTTCAAAAATAAGACTA
>JASANE010011085.1:0-20073 GCA_030248225.1 Trileptium ribeirensis
TTATGTCATTACTTCGTTCCATTCATTATTATTGCACCCGACATTAAGCCGTATGACGATAGAACAAAGACACCTTGGCGGTTGTCGAACAGCTTTAAATATATAACCAAAAAAAATACTGAACATTTTAATGCAAACTATGTATATAAACATCAAGTCTTATCAGCACGTAAAATGCACTACCAGATTTACATTAAACAGCAAAAGTGTACAGGTTTAATAAAAGTCAACAATAATAATTTTAACAAGCCACAATACTGCGATGGCTTATGACAGTATACTAGATTACGTACTTAATTTGAAAGGAATACGTATAAAATCGTGGCTTTTGGGGACACGCTAAGAGTTCCATGCTTTAAAGATTCTCTGTAGAACTTGATACGACATCGCATGTTGATCTATCTAAAGAAAGAAATAGATTATTTAAAAATAATCGTGTGTTGATACATGAAGCGATAACACTTTACATTTACAGCATGTGTGTCGTAGGTACTCGGTGTGAGGGGTGGTAGGTCATCGGGAGAGAGGCAGGTAGGGTGTTGGGTAATGCAGCGGCTGGTGTTAATTTTTATAGTTTTTAGCAACTCAAAATTTTCCCAATTTGCTAAAATTTTCCCTAATTTTTGCCAATTTGCATTAAGTTTTTCCTTTTTTCCTATTCTTTTACCAATTTTCACCATTTTGGAAGTTTTGCTACAACTGACGCAAACCTAGGCCCGCGCAGCGAGGAGAAGAGCGGGAGGTGTGCGGGAGACTTCAAGGAGTAGATTTAGCTTGATGAGGGGGCCATTCGATCTTTAAGGAGGTTCGACACTTTTGCTTTACAGCAAACATCAACAAGCGGTGACTTTTCAATCAACCTGATGCTATGAGACCAGCATCGTGCTTATTTATATATTGTTTTGATAGCAACTTTAAATTTTCAGGCGCAAATTAGTTTACTTGCTGTCTACACAGGGCTCCTTGTCAGAACAGTTTTCGATAGGTTCCATAAACAAAGAGGAATCTGTTTTGCCGCTGTGATATAGCCCCAAATCGCTTCCTTCGTACCAGGAATTATAAGTTTCTCAAGTTTGGGCGATGTCGATTCGGCGAAATGTTGAAACTCGATGTCACTTTGTTAGTGAGCGATTTCATGTTGATCGACCAGTTTCCACGGCACTTGATTGAGCACCATCGTGAAAACTGCTTTGTATGACCGACCCGTTCTTTTCCAGCCCACTCGTCCCATACTCCGGCAATGTAACAGCACAGTAAATATTGGCATTTATGCGTAAAATTACTCAAATTTTAACAAAAAATTGGCAAAATGGTGAATTATAATGAAAATTTTATGAACAATTGGAAAATTTTTGGTTACGTTGTTTTGGCCTACCCCTGATCCACCGGAACGACAACCCTCCGAGCCTTCGAGTGGTCGAGCACCCACTAGGCGAGTATTACACTTATTTTATGACTACACGAGGTGAATAGTAGAATATTGGACATAAACTCGGCAATGTTTTACAACTGCCGAACTTCAACTTGCGAACGTCTTCTTGACACCAAACGAAGAGCATGTATTAATGGTTTGTGATCAGTTAAACGCGAAATTTGCTCCCTTCTAACTAGTGCCGAAATTTCTTTACATTTATAAGTAAATATATTGTTAAACTTTCTCTAACAAACATGCGTTATCGTTTCTGTTTGCCTTAAAGTTTTCGAGAAATACGCAACGGCCGTCGTTATCTGTTTGATGACTGGGGTAGAACCACTCCAAATGCTACAAAGGACGCAGTGGACATGACCCAAACAGGTTCATCGGGGAACGGACGTTCATAATGAGCGACATTGGTAATGGCTTTTGAGAAATCCTCGAATTTATTTCGGTTGTATTGTCTCCATCCAATATTTTATATCGATTATTCTCACATTTCCCTCTCGCTAGGCACATCTTGTCGTAGGGCCCACAGTAAAACCCAGTAGTAGGAGGACCGTCACAAGCGTAGGTCAGCCCTGAACCTCGCTCAGTGGCCAGTCTCAAGGCCAAATCTAATTCTCAACTACAATGCATTGCCAACAAAATATTCTACGCAATAAATGTTGATTGTCTATTTTGTTCGCCAAAACTAATTATGAAACCTGATCCATATGGTTGTTTAAAAGAGTTCGATTAAAAATATGTCCAAATAACACTTTAGAATTAATGCTTCTTTGTTTGCTCATGCATTTATTACTAAAGCATGATCACGACGGCATATGAAAATCAAATATCATGTTTGTCGAAAATCGAAATAATGCTAAAAAGAGGCTATACATTTCCAGATGAAAAGATTATATATACCTAAATCAATAAATGATTAAATGTATATATATCGAAATAAATAAACGACAACCGGCGATGAAAAAACATTCCATACTAAACGGCGAAAATGGTATGAATTTAGTAATAATATTGGCTTCAATGACATTAGTTCATTTGATGACCAATAGACCGAAAAAGGAAAAATCAGTATTTAATTATATATATCACACGATGCTATGTATATTTATGATGCCGAACGATTTATACATTACCGGGTAATATATTTCACAGTCTGTTTTGCCTACCGGTCTTGAAACACGATTTGGGATTGTGCTTATATGCATCGCCGGTTTACACAAGGGCACACCCATAACCCATGTTTCCTCTGAGACACCTGACCGACCCGTGCTTTTCCAGTCCACTCGCCCCATACTCCGGCGATGTAAGAGCACAGTAAATTTTAGCATTTGTGAGTAAAATTACTCAAATTTTCACAGAAAATTGGCAAAATGGTGAAATTATGATGAAAAGTTTATGGAGAATTGGAAAATTTTTAGTTACGCTGTTTTGGCCTACCCCTGATCCACCGGAACGATAATTCTCTGACTCTTCGTTCGGCCGGAACCATTTAATTCCTAAGCCCATGGACATTGGACTCCGAAGTTACGTACTAGCATATATTGTCCACAATAATCACCCTTACATATCCCCTACCAGTACGGCAGCACGCTATCTCGGCCTTGCGCAGAAAGCGGGTGCAAAATTTTAGAAATTATGAACAAAATTGCACAGATTCCAAGAAAAAATTGGGGAAACTTTGAGGAAAATGGGAGTCTGGAAAATTTTTGGTCACACTATGAGACATAACCCCTCCCTCCCCCTTCAGCTGGAACCTACTACCCCTAACCCGACGGAACTTGGACACATATGGCATATATAATTTCGAAATAGTATTATATTCTTGTCATTTGATATAATTTGAATCTTGCGTAGGGGAAACACCAGGCTTATCATTTTTAAGTTCACAAGGAATACGCCGACAACTGAAAGAAAACATAAATAGAAGCCGACGGTTATCGTTTAAACAGTGATAAAATCTGTAAAGCTGATGTTTGTTATATGTAATGTTTTATATTTACATATAAAATATTTTTCCAGTGTTCCACCATTAAATTCCTACTTACAATTTCGCTACATAGACGCAGAAGCTAAAATACCGCTCACACTTAAAAGTAGATGCTTTTTAGCTAATCAGATCTATTAGATTCCTTGAAAATTGAACTTATTATATTCTTAAAAATCCGTTTATTTTTATGCCGTCGTCAGAAAAAGCAAATGCCAACAATCAGAAACTCAGATGATTACCACGGCTTTTTACGATTCATATCATAATAGCAAACAGCTGACAAAAATTCTCTTTTAAGATATATTGCCCAACAATAATTGTGTTTTCATTATGTTTGGCACGGTAAATGGAATAAATACACAATTTTTTAGCGTTTCAAAGATGTACAAAATAAATTTATTGGGTTTATTTTGTTGTTTTTAAATCTTCTTAAAGTCTGGTTAATTTTGCCTTCGTAATTTAGTAGCAGAGGAAAATCGCGACCTGTCTTCACATCGCGACGGTGTATTATATACTTAGTAGGAACGATCGTAGCATATTTAGATTAAACCAAGATCACATTAACAATCTGAACAGAATTGCAGTTTACCAAATATTTCCCATCGTTTTTCAATTTTCCTACAATTTTTCTCAATTTCGACAATTTTTGCTCATTTATGCAGGATTTTGGTCTACTTTTGCTAAAATTTGCCTCGCGCGTTGGGCGCGGGAGGGGTGGTGGGGTGGGGGTGCACAGTCTCAGGGGAGGATGAGGTTACCGCCCAAGGGGTTCACCTAGGTCGCGAGGGTGGGTCCGACCTCAGGAAGGGGGAATCCCTTCCCTTGATGCGGTAGTACGTGGTTTATAACATACTTGCTCATAAGGGGTAGGGTTACCCTTGAGACTCGGACCCCCAAAGGCTCAGCTAAAGCCGCCCCAGGCGCCGAACACGTTGGCGCCACAAACCCCTTCTACCGCAGGCCGATATTAGGATAACCTAGCAGGGTGCGAAAACGCGCCCTTAGCTTGTAAGACTAATATGATACCACTGTATATACTCTGTAGCTGTGAAATGAACGGCGATATATAAACCCTGTAAGCTACGACTACATGTTTAGGATTTTTCTGCAGAAACCACTTTATGAAACTGGCGATTATTTTTGTCGTAGTCATCACGCTGGAAACCAAAATGTGTAGAATATCATGGGGTTTTAGCCGATGCCAGTGACAAACTATTCTACTTATTTATGTTTAGCAAACATATTGAGTCGAGTTGCATAGCGGCCGCGTGAAAGCCTTTGCTCATTTGAATTCTTATTTAAGTTTATTAAAAGGCTACCGATTTCTGGCTGCGGCTATTTGATCAAATTTGTACTTGCGCCACGTTATGTTATCACCGTTTTATTTCCGTTAATAAAGGTATTTTGCTTCAGTTATGTCTTAACGTTGCTACAGGCAAAAAACTGTAACAAAATTGGTGGAAATGCTCGTGTTCTACAACGAAAAGTGAACCAAAGCCAAAGCGTAACTTAAACTGATTGTAAGAGCTTCCATATTATGAATTACTCTCAAAACTCACATGGTGCACAATTTATTATAACACTCGCCGTCCACAAGTAGTCATAATGAGATATATTTTAACATTTGTTCAGATGTTTATTGGTTTATAGTGATTTTGAATTATTCTTAATTTTTGCTAAACTTGTGGTATTATAAAACTGAGGCAATACCGGCACACGTTTTAATGAGTTATTCCTTTGTTAATAACGTAATGTACAAATAAGTAATTTTTTTGCAAAATTTTGGGTCGTTTTTAGCCCAATTTTGAAGATACTAGGCTAATTTAGTATATACCGTTCGACTCATCTCGACAAGTCGGTTCAAAAAATAGCTATTATGGCAATATTTAAAATTAAAATAACAACTATTTTTCAGCTGAGTCGAATGGTGTGAAATAATGAAATATGTTTATTAGTTTAACCAAATAAAATCAGTTTACTGGATAATAATTTAGATTTTGGCTAAGGCTTAGCTTAGGGTTTCACATAAATGGCGTAGCCTCTTAACACATGAACCGTGAACCGATTCAGCTAATTTGCCACAATTCCAGTCAGCTTGTGGGAATGGTATATATAATTGAACATATATGGCAAAAAATGTTTCAAAAATTTAGGTAATTTTCCGTGCAATTAGCAACGTTAAACAATTGAAAATCTTTTGTCACAAACATGATGATGAACTTTTTGTGAACGGCTTCGTGACCTAAGTCGAATGGTTATAAAATCATAGCGGTATCTTTAAAATTGACCAATATAGACATGTTCAGAGCTAAAGAATTTTGTTCTAATTTGGTATTCTTCAGCCTTAAACTTTAAGACATAAAATACATTTTGTATTTAAACGAAACATAAATTTTTAAATTCCATTGATTGCTATATATAGATGTGATAAACATATTTTAAGTTCAATATATTTTATCAGCTGTTTGTGGTATGTATTGCAGCAGACATTTGTTATCGACGATCGTTGTTTGTTTACAAAATTGACTTACCATATTTTTGCAACGCCATTGCCAAGTGTGTCGCGAGAAACCTTTAGCCGGAGCCAACCCCACGCATTGTAGTGATTGACTCAAAAGGTCAATTTAACGATCGCAAATTGAAAAGATTTTCTGCAGAATTAACCTTGGGGCACGCGAAAAATCTGCAAGTACAACCCCTGATGCTCCTCGTGGCTGCACCCCTGCCTAGCTCTGCTATTATATACATGTTTTTCAATTCAGTGTTGTTGGGTGTCTAAACTATTTGTCTTGTCAGAGGTTTTGAAGCTCATATCGTAATTTAATTTCCCTGCTCAGTTGAATACAAATTGTAAAAGTGATCTTTGTCACCTCTTCTGGAATAAACGTGCATTTTTAGTGATTGCTATTTATAATACAACGATTAATCCGTTATTGATTTTGGTACTCCAATTTATAGGGCAAATTATATGGCGAAATATTTATCGATTTCAATTGTTCGTTGGATTTCGATTGAAAACGGCGCCTGGCTGCAGATATTGTTTATATCAACCGCAATATTCTGGCTTAATGCAAGATTCACGTTATAACATCCAAGCCGCCGTTTGGATGTTTTGCATTCCCATAGCCAGCGCCATACTATGCAAACGATGTCAGTCACAGCTACACTATACAACAAAAAGCGTTTTCATGGCATCTACAATGTCATTTTCTACCACAGTATTGCAAATGCACTTCACGTTAATGCACATGCTTTATGTTTCGTTTGTTGGCAGTGCGATATACTAAATTTTGAATAACTCTGGCTAGAATTACTTTGGGCAAATGTCAGAAACTCGAGCCGGCAACCGGAATTTAACTCGGATTGTACGTGTTCAAGCGGCGTACGAAAACCACTGAGCTATCTACGAACTGTTGTGAGGTTGTATAGAAAATATAGCAGAGCGAACTAAGCACAATCAGCAACGGCTATAACAACGCGATGATATATTACAAAATTCATCGCAATTCTAAGTGTTCGCGGTGTCCCAATAGTGGATATTAATGGGATAACAAGAAAATGATTTTTGTGACAAAAAATGATAATGACCCACTTGCTGTGAAGCTTGTATAAGCTCAAGCCAACCTGTCTCAAACCACAGCCATTAAGTAGATCACAATAGTATAAAAGTTTGTAAGAATTATAACATACATAATATTGCATGGTAGTTTAATAGAATTGTTGACAGAACGAACGTGTAGCAAAGATTCAGTCAATTTTAAATGTCACGTTACACGTTATCATATGAGAAGACCACTACTGTCCAGAACGGAGGATAGAAATTTTTAGGTCCAAACGATGTTCCGACGTCTGCGTAAAGCTTAGCAGTGCATTTAAAATCAGCACGAAGAAGTTACCATGTTGGTACGCTATCATCTAGCAACGTTTGAGCGAGCTGCAATCTTATATTTTCAAGTTAAGGACGTTTGTAATGACCGTACACTCTAAATGTTTATGCTAAATATATCGCCATATTATACTGTTTGTTGCCACAACTACTCTAAATATCTTGCAGACTATAAGCTATGCTAAAAAAGAATATATGCTATTTGCAACCATAAGTATGTTAATTTTGCAGCATAATTATGCGAAATTCACGTTATATTGTCCCCACCAGTTGGAACTTTTGTCCCCCTGTAGTGTAGGCTATACCGTAAAGACTGTGACAGCGACAGCCATACCATATACAAAATATGAGGGTGTCAGGAACACCCTTAGCTACTGCATTTTGGCAATAGAGTACCGCGGGAATCCTATTGTTCTGCAGTGACAGTGAGGCAGATACCGTGTAGTATTAGTATGATGACTTCCATATTGTAAACTACTGAATAAAAATTTTTATCATTAAAAACATTTTATTCTGACTCTAAAATGTAGAATGCAAGATAATTTCGGTAGTGGCACTTGAATCTATCCAGTGCAGTCCTAGACATGTGCCCATAGGCTATATGGGAATTGACCCGACAGTATGACCGATACCATCAAAAAACGTAAAACTAACATGGTGTGCTTGACACCCTGTAAAATAACGCTAACAGCTAGCTAGCTACCCTGTGAACTTTTATTCAAAAAGTAGAGGGTGTCTAAGACACCCTGTTGTGAAGGGTGTGCCTGCCACAGGGTGGGGTACATAAGTTCCAACTGGTGAGGACATTATAACGTGAATCCCGCATTATGCTTTGTGAATACCTAATATTATATTTAACATAAATTAAGCTTAAAATTTATATGAATTAAGCGTAAAGCCTTAAAATTTATGCATAACATTGTTAGATACAAAGTAGCATTTGAGCTTTGTTTTTTGCTAAAATACAATAATTATGCTTTGCTGTTTTATAATTGATAAACTTTAGTTTTATGTATCATGTTTTGCTAAAAGTTTTCAATAAGCATGATTGATTATGTTACAAATTAAGCACACTAATTACGCTAGATTTTTATTAAGCATAAAGCAATGCTATACATTAAGCATAAACATTTTCTGTATTTTTGTGTTATTGAACACTGTGCATTTGACAAGTCACGGTCGGCCGGGATCAATTTTTTAGCAGTATCTTATTTTGACATGTGAGTTATCGGTTAAACCCAAGATCGCAATTTAAAACTAGATCCTGCCACATGTAATTTAAAACTTGACCTGAATTCCAATTCCACATCCAATACGCCAACCCTACAACATCATACTTTGTAATAATGCCCCACTGGCTATATTTGTAATGCATTTAGTTATAACGGGAGCGAGATTGTAAAACGAAACTTAAGTGTACCGGTAGCTTGTCGCAGTAGAACCTGTGATGAAAACAATATCACATCTTAAATTGGGATATGAAGGTTTGTTCTACTGTAGTGAATATGTCGTCGACAAGTATCGCAATACTGCTTTTATCATTGCTGCTAATACCAAATTTAACATTCGTATCAGTTGTGGTGGTAGTTAGTTCAATTCCGTTGAGTGAATTTTTTCCGTTCGATGCCGACAAAGCGGGACCTCGGACCTCGGATAGTGAACGAAACGATCGTTTACTTGAACGCGGTGACGATATTTCGAGTGGTGAATTTCATTTTTCACTTCCGATTCGATACGACGGCGTAACTTATACAAGTTGTTATGTGAGTAGGGAAAAATTTATAGTATTTTGAATAAAAACTTAAGTTTTAAACTATTCTGTAGCTATAGACAGCTAAGCATACATAAATAGGTTAGGAATTAAGCTAAATATCCTCTTAGTTCGTTCAGCTCAATATTGCTAGCTGCAAAGTACAGGTTACAAACTTTACGCTCAACCGTAGAAGTTGGATGATGCCAAGTGCAACTCATATCACGTAAACGGTCAGGCAAAAAGCGATTTAGTTAAATCTGTTTGTTACAATTCTTTTGCTTGACACAAGTGTTCATGCGTTAAAACATTTTTGAGTAATTGAGCTCAAATTTCGATGAAATTTTGATCAAAAGGTGAAAACATTTTTAATTTTTGAGAAATTTTTTGGCAACGATGTACAAAATTTTATAACATGTTACTTTAGCCAGTCCGAGACAAAAATATTGTTTATAAACTATTTAGTTAAAAGTTTAACAAAACATTGCAAAAAATGTTAAATCATTGTAATATACGACATTTTGCACTAGATATTTTACATTCAAATTTGATTAAACATCGATCACAAATGGATCAAGCTGGAAATGGGTTTATTACTATATTAGAAACAAACTAAGACATGCATGAGTTGCAGTGATGGTCAGACGTGTATTTGTACTGTTTCATAAATACAAACATCCATTCTTAATTCTATGATTGCAGATAGAATACATCTATCATTTCCTAAATTTTTAGATTAACACGAATGGATTTGTATCGTTTACGACTGAAATTCCAAATTTCCAGAATAAAGAAATACCAATATGCGACTACCCGATAATTGCACCATTTTACGCTGATGTTGATACAACACGCGCTGGCACTATACATTACCGGTGAGTCAACGTATTCTTGTCTACGAAACATTATTTGATCGCTAAAAACCGTTCGTTAAAAACAGCCTTCGGCTGACTGATAGAAAGCAGTTCTTTTCTGCGTACAAACGTAATATTAATAAAAAATGGCCTGCAGGAATATTATAAAAAAGGAGACATTTGATTAGGATTTGAAGTATTACAGTGGTGTAACCAAGAGTGCATTAGGGAAGAGTATGACACTTCCCTGCACTCACATATATGCCCGTGTTTGATTATACGGACGTTTTCTGCCGGATCCCCTCAGTTTCTGGTGGGGGGGGGTAGCTCGGACCCCCAGTGTTTTTGGAGCTGGGGAAGGTCGGCCCCCCAATTTCTTGGGGGTCGGTTTATAAGCAGCTGCCTATAAACCAACCCCCCCCAAAAAAAAAACTGAGGGGTGCGATTTACACCGCCAGAAGCTGGGGGATGAGGCCAAGAACACCCGTATAATCAAACACGGGTTAACATGTGAGTGCAGGGAAGTGTCCTACTCTTCCCTAATGCACTATCGATATTTGTAATAATAAATTAGACGGTGGTATCTTTTTTACAGGGAGACAAAAGATAATCAGCTGCTATCGTTAATGTCAAATCGAATTCGAGCTTACTTTGATACAGAGTTTTCAGCTCGTAACGCTATTATAGCTACGTGGTATCGTGTTGGAAGGTATAAAGCCGGCTTTAACGTGGTAAGAATGTGCTTTTCATCGTATCTTGATTGAATGTAATTATTTTAAGTAACTAAAGCATAGTTGATAAGTTAACAACTTTCGCAACTAAGCTGTGTATGACTGAAACTTTTGAAGCGGGTAATTTCTATGAACATCGGAACGCAACTCCTAGCAACTCCATGTGAAGTATTAATCTATAGGTTAAGAAAAATTGCGCTTTATAAATCGTGAGCCAAAATTATATATCAAACTATGGGTCAGGCTAAGCGGAGCTCAGGCTTAGCCGTATTGTTTGGCTTAGAAATAGGTTGAGCCATAGTGCAGTTACGCCGACAATAGTGTATGCAATCACCTTGTGCGAAATCAAGTGATACGCTACAGCAGAAATTTATATAATCATATAATCTTTCATCTATCTCCATAAAAGAAATTGTTTATTTTGTTTTAACAGTTAAACTACAAAAATTTTATAAGCGATAAGATATTTCAAATAATGTAGATA
This sequence comes from Trileptium ribeirensis, assembly GCA_030248225.1. Taxonomy (NCBI): domain Eukaryota; kingdom Metazoa; phylum Nematoda; class Enoplea; order Enoplida; family Thoracostomopsidae; genus Trileptium; species Trileptium ribeirensis. The sequence goes on from JASANE010011085.1 coordinate 11,116, forward strand.
TTATGTTTTGGATGTTCCAACATTTGACGGTACAAATTCTATTATTATCCTTATATTTGTCGGATTCTATTATTATTCAGATATTTATAATGTTACCGAGTGCTACCACAAACGATTACTCCAATGGTTAAACATTCATGCGATGATCTATTTTCCGTTAAAATGACTAATCGTCGAAATTTTTGTGGTAAGTTCGTACCCGTAAAGGAACTGGCCCTAAACATTTGAGGTTAATGGATTTAAATTCGTATACAACGTTTTTATCAGACAGAACAGAACCTGGCAAAAACGATACAGTACAGAGAGCAAAATTCTGCTTGATGTAACCAAAAATGGGATCATAGCTAGTTTTTACACTAGCTAGCGTATGATGTCAAGTTTCTTCCTCGAATATTAGATTAATGGCATGCCTTTCTAAGTTAAGTCTAAGACTATGACTAAGCCAAAGCCTTAGTCTAAGCCTAAATCGAAGGCTAAGCCTAAGACTAAGCTTAAGCGAAGCCTGGGCTAACAGTTAAACTACAAAGTTTTGCCCTATATTCCTCATGTTAAGTTTTCTCCTCTGTTATATATGGAGAAATCCTGATATGATCCCAAAAATGTTACAAAATCTATTCTTCAGCTCCAGAAAAATTTCGAAAAGTTACTTATAAAAATATTGCCAAAATTCAGCAATGCATATAAAGTAGTATGGCTTTAGTTTTATACAGTTTTGCTAGATGAACTTCTAATTTAAAGTTTACAACACAAAATATTTTACAATGTGTACTTCAGTTGTAGTCACCGCATAAATATTCAAGAGCAGTCCTAAAATGTGAAGGATTTAGATTATAAAATTTCAAACTAGGGCTCAAAATGCACTTTGTTAACGTATATATCTGCACCTTTTTTTTACCAATTATATCTTATTTCATTGACTAGAGTGAATTCTGTACTTAATTAAAGTGACAAAAGAGAGGGTCTGCACGAGTACATATTTTAAACTTCACTATTCGCGTTGTCTCGAAAACTCTATTTTAATTGGAGATTGTATGTCATTCAAATAAATGCTGCGACGATAAACGTGGCGGAGTTGTGTAGCGCGCCGTCACGTCATAACAATATAGATGTTATGGTTTCACTCACTTCCGTACCTTTCTCGTTTTCAGTATTTTTTGTTCTAGCAAATGTATATCATGGTCGCTCGAGGTATAGACACATAATATAATTAACACAGCACTAATTTTTTTACATGATTTATGAATTATTTAGCCTCCGAGTAAGATTTTACAAAACACATATTGTCCATTTTTCTATGAGCTTGTGCTTCACCGATTAGAGACCAACACTACTCGGGCACTTGCGCTTAAGCTATCTTTGATTAAGAATGAAGAACCTTATGTGCCATCATTTTAATGTACCATTGCGACGATGTTGAAAGTAGCTTCTATAAAATTTAGGCAATACTATTTTCCTTCGTAGAAGTTAGTTAGATGTAGTTCCTTTTAATAACTGGCGATTATGGTTTTGACAATAGGCTTTGGCTGAATGTCAGCTGGGAAAAAGGCACATTTGTAGCAGTGGTTGAACAAATACGCCGAATAATTTATCCTGCATTTTTCAGACAAACACTTTCCAACTAGTCATTGCTTCATCTGGCCCCGTAACATATGCACTATTTCTGTACGCTGACGATTCAATACAATGGATTCGTGGAGACGGAAAAAATCCAAACTTGCCTGATGCATTTGCACAAGCTGGATTTCAAGGCACAGGAGGATTTAGCTACTATAAACTGCAAGGATCTGGAACAGTTCACATGCTGAAAATGGACAGGTGCCAATGAAAACTCATCCAATCCCACAATATATATTATTCGTGACATTTACTATAAGCGCAAAAGTGTTTATTATATATAAATATGGAACTTTATGCTGGCGCCAGTGCTGGACACACCATGTGTTTTGTTTATTATGTTGTTTTTAATAAGGCATAACCATTTTATTTGGTCTAGTTCAATTATTCTTAACAATTAACATGGGCTTAGTGGAAAGTTTATGAGCTTTTGCAAATACACACACGACGACTAAGTTGTTATTTTTTGCATACAATGCCAATCCTTCGCTGTTACTATGACAGTTTGTGGCTCTGTGTATATAATATCAAATTATGTGCAGTATAGTTGATCAACCTAGTACGTAGATCTTAAGGGAATTATAATTGGCATTAGATTCTACAAAATTATCATAAGGGACGCGCTAAAGTATAATGTTGATCATCCTTTAATCTTTCATCTAGAATTAAGTCATAGAATTCATTGGACCGATAGTTCACATGTGCCTTAGATATTGGAATTAGCTATTGGCTATTTCAATCACGAAAAGCTTCTTGTCCTTGGAACTTGACTATTGTGACTACTTCAGCTGCTGGTGATTAAGATCCAAATTGCGGAAACACCACTTTCTGACACCCCCTACACCCCGCTGTGTATATGAGGGCCTCCTCAGATAATCTGTGGTTTTGGAATTTGGAAAAAAGACATATCTATTCATTAACGCAATTTCTTTGTCTGCTAAATCTTGTTTAGCAGATCTTGTTTTCCTAGCTTTTGTAGTTGGAATTAAAATTGTCTATATATATTTTTAACGTTTCAGATAAAAAGCAATTATTGGAAAATATATGTTATAAAAATTCATAAATAACTCAAATATCAACGTATTGTTGTTAAAATCACTTTTATCTTGAGGTGGGTTGTGCAATTTTACTATTATATATTATAGGTTAAGCAATATTAATGAACCTGGCATTTTCGTGTACCGAGTATCGGACGAACTTTGTGAACAACCATTAACCAAATACGACCGTGCCTCTTCCGCTGTCAATAATGGGTTTTGGTTGGAAAGGCAAGGAGCGTCTTCAGTTTTAGGTGAGTTTATACCCTTTCATATATCTGTTTCAGATATTATGCTGAAGTTTTGGACGTAATCTTTTTAAATTTTGAGCTTCCACTTTTGAGATTAAAATTTGTACGTGTTACGACATCTTAATATTGATGAAAACAGGTATGTCACGGTGTTGTTTTGGAATAGGGGCGTGACAGTAGACAAGGCTACAGAGAATATCTTTTTATGTTAGATGATTGAAACTTTTTTAATTGGAATAACTCTACGAAATACAATAAAATTTGAAAGAACAATATATCGCAATATGAAAATGTTTCTTAATTTCCGCGACACAGAAGCATAATCTTGTTTACTTATAATGAATAAATGTCATATAAAAGTGTATTTTTACAAATGAGCTTTGAATGTTGTGGTTGAACCTTCTCTTATGAACCCCCTTACAGCTCAGCCTTTATTTTAGTAGTTTCACTCTACTGTAAAGCACAATGAAATGAATAATGTTCCTGTAATATTTGCTACTAGATGATGCTAGGCTGAGACCGTTGGGTTTAGCGCCATTGCTATTACTTATTTGCTAGCCAGATCAAAGCAAGACTCAAGCGAAACAAATAAGTAAGAAAGTCAATTAACAGATTCTTAAGAAAATCGCAGTATGGCTTGCAAATCTGAGTAATGTTTGTAAAGCAAATGAAGCAGACTATAAAAGTAACATTCTGCGGTTCTGGCCAGGAAAATATTTTCACCTTTATTTCATAACCATATATAAATATTGGGATGAACTAACCAGTATCCAAAAAACTAACCAGTGTCCCAAAAACGGCCTTTAAGTGTCAAAAACATGACCCAAATAAGAACCAATTATTGCGCTATAAATTATGACAACAGATATACAGGAATATTGGTCATATATACTCATAGGGAATGGGTCGCCGATTACCCTCAATGAAGCGCGGGGCCTCGATCCCTTGACAGGTCGACTAACCACCTCCCCCACCCAACAAAATTCGACGTTTATTGTCGTAAAGTAAGATATGCTTGATCATTGGTCTTGAAAAGAAACACATGCAGAGAAATACTCCCACCACTATGTGCCGATCATTAACTGCAATCATTGGTAAAAACCACATATATTCGCCCTTCCGTTCCTGAGCCATAGCTGTTGTTGTAAAAAAATTTTGATTTTGCGCGGTAACCTAGCAACATGACTATCTATCTTTGGCATAAAATGTTGCAACTATAGGTTCCTATTTAGTACGTTTGATGGTGTGTCTTATTCGGAGTAGTATCTGTCGCAATATATTAATGATTCCGAGGTCATCATCAACCTTGCCTACAACTCGGAACAGCGTTTGGATATTTCCATTTTTGAGTTCAGAAACTACAGGGGTCATAACTACTTTTTCCCTAATTAACGTTTGGTATTACCCAGGGTAAACCTAACGGTAATGACTTTCGTTGTTTAAGTATGCAGATTTCACGTTGATCCTTGTCGATTAAGGCAATATGTGAGTCTAAGGGTAGCTCATAGTTTTACACAATTTATATAATTTATTGCTTGTCAATGGGAAACCAGTTTCATGCGCATATCTCGTCAAAATTAGTGATTTGGCTTAGCTTAAGCTGGAATAAGTATTGCACAACTAGGCAACTTATACTAAGCGCCTCGGTCTGCAACTCCCAACAAAAATTAATACTAATCTGTAATTAACGGTATTTGAAAAACAATAGAACAAAAATAAAAGCTGAAAAAATTAAATTGGAGATCCTGGCGACTCCTTATGTAATAGAACTGCCATCTATCACCAAATGTTATGGTTTCCAAAGCAATGGACACTCGTTTGGACCGTCGGAGTCCACGTCTAACCTTGACTTAGCCAAAAGTTGTAAGATGCATAACTAGATATGTAAAATATGTTCGCTACAGAGCACTACTTTGAGTTATCCATTTTTTTATGAAACATGTGGTTTAATAAAAAATGGTGTATTTTATCACAAAATTTTGTGCACAAAAAGCCCAACGGTATGGCCGAATAACTTTGCATATTCTTATACGTTCGAAGTAATGTGAAAATAGTTTATTCAGATGCCGTTCGAAAATCCCTTTAAACATATCATAGGTGTGCGCATGCAAAAATTTTCGAGTCGGCTAGTACCCGAGTAAATCAGGGACTTGTCCACCGCCAAGAAACCCGTAGCCGGCGGTTCAAAATTTTTTTCAGTCCCGTGGAGCCAGGAAATTGTAAATCTAAATCGGTGGCATTGGGAGTTTATCATTATGTATTACAAAGCCATTCTTATGTATTTAGCTTCCAATTTTTATATTTATTGGCTGCCACTCTCACTGCGATGGGTGCACGACCGGGATCATGACTTAATTTTTGCATGCTACAGCCATGCCTCATAATCATGCTCCCTAAACGAAAGCTGGGAAGTTGAGGACATTATAAAATTGACAGATTACAGTATTATTTCGACAGCTTCTATGACGACGCAGTGGCGGTTCCCACGATCAAGGACTTTTCTAGTTGTACTTATTCAATGAACTATTAAGTTTTTCAAACTGTGCCCAAAGCAGAGTAACACGTGAATCAATTCAGCATTGGACACTATAAAACAAAAAATGTTTGCGCATCGTCGATAAAAGGATCCAATAGATCCATTATGTCCTTTCAACAGTAACCACTAAATGGAACCATCTCGTCTGTTAAACCTCGCCAAACAAAGGAAACCCCGTGTGAAGCTGAACATAAATTTTATCAAAGAATGCCAACTAAGTGGAGCCCCAGCATGTTTTTAACCGTGTCCAGTAACAGGAAGCACACTGATTTTTAAACAGCGCCGAAATAAATGGGACCACCTGCTAATGTCGACACCGTTCAAGTAACAGCAGTTTCACTTATCAAGATTTACCCTTTAAGCTTCACGTATCGAGATAGGTTAGTCGAGATATCATTACTCTGTCATAATGCCTATTAGACACGACGACACGACATTGAAGTTTACAATGGAATTTAGCACACGTGGTTAATGCTTCATAGAAATAAAGTATAATGGGCAGCGATATAAAATCAGTTTATCATTTAACGTACGTTTGCTCAGCAAATACGTTTAAAACATAGAAACATTCATTGCAATGTGTTGTATGGTCCGGCTTTTTAGAATAGGACAGACAAGGCTGAGCGTGAAAACCTATGGGTGAACCTTTACGCGAGGAGTATTTCACTGATAAAGTTCCGACCGTGAGATTTTGGTCTACAATGAAAAATGGAGTGCTGACACAAAACTGAATTTCATAAAGGCAACTAATGTCGACAGTCAAAATGCATAAATGTACAGTGCTGTTGGCGCCGTGAATGGGTTTATAAGTTGATTTTAATCTGTTTTAGCCAATGTGAAAGGCTGTTTTCGAATGCCCTAAAAATTGTGTTAACCCGTGGACGTATTTGACTCATCAATTGCTCGGGTCGTAACTGACCAACAAATAGGGATACCTATTTGGGCAAATTTCACGTTATGAGAGATGCTTCTGTAGTATTACAAAGAGAACTCAATGAGAGTGCAAATTTGTTGTTCATTTTTCACCATACGCTATCTCTTCTTTCAATATTGAAACTAAACCTTCAGTGCCAGATACGCCGGACGAATGCGGTCGGGTCGGGTCCGGAGGTATTCTGTTTTTTCGTGTCTCAAAATTGCGACGTTATGTTTCTAAACTACGACGTGATTTACAATTAAACTGCAATTTTTCCCTTACTCAAACATAAATCTTTCAATATTAGTCCTTAGTGTTTCGACTTTAAGGAAATTGTATCAAAAATATTTACGGCTTAAGTTCTGCTCATACGAAAGCTATCTTTTTGTCAGATTTATTCAAATTTATTGCGGTGTTCTCCCAAATGGTGTGCACGTTCTTCTGAATAGTGATATATTTTTTAACTGTAGTGCCGATTGGTCTCAAGGAAAAATAAAATAAGCACGATTTTTATCGAAATTAACATCAACTGGCGTAAAAATTTTATGAAACAGCGCCAATGTAATTAAAAAGTGTATTTGAAACATAAAAGAGCAACCATAGGTGAAAGTCATCGAACATTGACAAAACGTCAGATAGTAATGTAAATATGTATGTATTCATTTCATATTTAGACATAAGTACCTGCATATTCTCAAATTTAATTTAACGTAGGGCCTACACGACACACAGCAATACGTAACGAATGTAGTACTTACATAAACGTATTGCTCCAAAATCCTTTATTATTTTACTTATGCTAATAATAATTTCGGATGTGATGGCCATGATTAGTAGTTACGTACGTCGGTTTTGTGTTGATGCTAAACGAAATCGCTTTGTCGCGTGCTAAATGGAAATCCCACGGATAACGAAATCAGCTACGTGTTGGACTGTGATTGATACTTTACCGACCTCAACTTCGCGAATCCCATAACAACCACCCACTTGATTGGCCAATTATTATTACCTTTCAGTCAGGATTCGTCTTAAGTTTGCGAACAAATTCAATGTAAATGCGACGGCACAAACCAAATTTTTCTAAATTATGTTCGCGAACCAAACCTTGTTAATCCAAATCCAAAATTTCGATCAGATACAATTGATGTTTGCGAACAGAAAGCAGCAAATTTTTGCTTGAATAATATAGAGTTGGTACGAATTTTTCGAAATAATAAAATAGTTGTATATAATAATCGTAGCAAAAATTATTGTTTCAGGTTGAATGTATGATTATTTACCCAAGTCTTCAATCGATATGTCTTCAATGTATATGTCAACGCAAGCACCACAAGCTGTCAGCAGTAATAGAATTATTATTGAAATAATATTCATATTTGCATGGGAATTTGTTCATTGTTAGCATTTTTGTGATAATGCAAACTCAGCAGCAATAGTTACAAACCTGATTAACAAATGAAAATGTATCAAAATAGTTGATTGAGTATCGATGAGGCCGATTGAGGATCTATGTGTGTCACGGATGCATCTCTTCCCGCACTAACGTTTCCTCAAGGAGTATTGACTAGGTGATTTTTACCCTATAAAAAATCAACTAATACTAATTCTTCGCCCAATGTAAATGAAGTGTATACAATCCCGGGTTTTTCACAAGGCCTAAATAAACTTCGCCACGCTAAATTTTTCACTAATTTAATAGCAAATTTCTTCTTACTTGACGAGAAATTACATAGTAAGATTTACAGACGTGATTTTAGTATACTGGTGCAGACATTGATAAAAAGATGTTGCAGAAATAAGCTACAGCTTTACAGGTAAATAATTGGACAGTAACTGTATCAATTAGTGAAATTGGTGATAAAACAGAACCCCGTACAACATGTGTGCACTAAACGCATAACCCTGTGAAGAATTAGCCGCGGGTCAAAATAGCACCGTTCAAACATCGTTTATCCAGGGAAATTAAGACTTCAGGCGTGAAGAAAGTTTCCGTCGCGGCCCGACGCTGTTCTTTTGTCAACTAGTTCACGATCACACAACGGATTTGCCCAAATTACTAAAATTCCATGTTCAAAAAAGACCACGTAGACACCGTTTGCGGTCACCATTTTCAATTTAACAGCGCTGTTTACTGACCTCGTTCACTTTTATAGACGTTATCATAATCGCTTTCCTGTCTTATAAATCGGCGCGTACACAGATTCGCGATTGAAACGAAGAAACTCGAATTTTCAATATCCAGTTAGTGATTTTGGAAAAGAACATCCAATGGGGAGGCACCTACAATGGATTAGTAAATTTCGTCAAATTTATAAGTAGATGCGGAGTGACTTTTGTTACGTGGAGAGATGAACGTTCGAAGGTTCATCGTAAATTTTTAAAGAAAGGCCGAGGAGCTTATGCAATGACCAAGCGGGTTTGAAATATAAATGTATTGAAATTGGGTCTTCTATCGTTTACTTGTCGCAATGCATGATATTTTTGGGAGCATTAGTTGAGAATAGTGACTTTGCAGACATCAGACAAGTTTAAAGCTAAAACAACAGTTGGCTTATCTCGACCTAATATTATTGCTCTTATACAGTACTCGTACGAAGAAGGACG